>JAOXNN020000090.1:1239318-1249366 GCA_028571205.2 Hydropsyche betteni | reverse complement strand
AATTAAAAAAATTGACATTATATTGTGTTATCAATATATTTCTTCAAACTTTACATTCACAGCCGATGTTATTAACACCGGGCCTATAGGTATATTATACTAGTCTGTATATAATAATATTATATATAAAAATGGATGTTTGTATATTTGTTTGTTGCCGTTTCACTCCAACACCGTTAGAATGATCGCCATGAAAATTGACATGTATATGTGTTTTTTTTTTTTGTGGAGAAGGTTTTTAGCATCATTAAATTAGGTGACCATATTTCCCGGAACCCAAAACGGGACGTTCCGCAAAAAATGTTCCCCCACCTATATAAAACAAATATTTTTTTGTCAAGAAGGTTTTTGTATCATTATAATAGAGTGACCATATTTCCCAGTATTTTAACAATTAAAAAATTTTCATCATATACACGTTATTATCAGGAAATTTTCTAAAAATGCTTCCATGTGACATTACCAAGAATCGATAAAATAAAAATTTATATTGACATTGTTCAACTACGCCAGTATGCTAGTGCAGAGTGGAATTCATGTGGCAGGCAAGTTAATAAGTTTCCTTCTTCGTAACGGGTAAGATGTTACTGTAATTTAATTGATCCTGTTACTAACTCGATGGCGGTTCGTGTTTTGAGTTGGGTCCATTTCTTGATATGTATCGAAATCAATTGACGTTTTTTAGTAATATAAAAATCATTAAAAACGATAGTGTAGAACTGTTGAATTGAAAGATATATATATCTAATAAATGGGCAAAAAAATATGGACCATTTTGAAAGTTTTTTTTTAGTGCATTGAAAATTTCATACTTGCCCCAAATAATTCTCTAGCTAAAGTGAATTATGCAATTAGTGCAATCCATGAAGTCAATTTTTAACTTAATTTGAAAAACTTAATATCAATCCGAAATATTTCCATATCGAATAACCATAAGCGTTTTTTCTAAATTATCGCTTCTATAAATATATTTTCATCCATTTATTTTTTACGAAACATAATAAAAGAGTTTCATCAAAGCAAAAAAAATGTATATGAATTCAAAAAATCCCCCGAACAAAATCCATTCCCCAAAACCGACATCAAAGTGAAAAAAGTTTATCACTTAAATTACCATTTTCTTTCGCGTTTCGAATACTTCTAGTCTGACCTTTCAACACATTTATTTTTATTTTATAATACAAACACTTATACCAATTATAAGTTATAACAATCGACACTTTAGTTAAGCTACATATGACGTAGTCAATAATTGAACGTAAATATGATTTTCAGCATTTTGATTTTTCGAATATTTTTACCACTTAATACAATTCTTATACTCTAAATTCAACCTTATACAAATAAAATTCAACTATCGCAAATGTATTTTATAATTTCATGAAAAATATATATATAATATATATCTTTGGCACCTTTTTTCAAATTGGTTTATTAAAAACTCAAATAAAAAATGACCGTATATAACCTGACGGCAATAAAGAAAGTTGTATCTCATATGATGATCAATTATAACTTAACTGAAATATCATATAACGGGAATAGGAGCAGAAATCAACAAAGCAACATGCAAATCGAGAGCGTAATAACACCTTTCATCAATCCACAGACACGATCCGAGCAAAGTTTCAGATTAGAATCCGACGAGATTCGCATATTGCTTTATATGTGGAGCAAATAATAAGCACACCTTTGAAATTGTGTGCATGTTGAGAATATAGCGAACTTGTTCACCGACTCATCGGTTGATCCTCTCGCAAGTAACTTTTCACTTCCGACAGTGCTTTGGGTACATTCGCTGGTGTTGTGTCGGAGGCACACGTTCCCTAAGTCCAATTTTATATGCCTTTACTAACAAGTAGAAACTTGTTAAGGAAACGTCACAGGATAGAGAAGGAAAAAAAGGAAAAGCGGCGAGAAAGTTCACGCACAAGCCCTCAGCGATTCACTTAACAACTTTATAATACACATTCGTAATATCTGTCTATGTGCGTCTCGACAGTTCTTAACAAGTATTTTTTTCGTATGAATTTTTTCTGTTTTATACGGGTTATTATGGAAGTTTTTTTGATTGGTGAATCTTTCACTGCTGAATTTCAGTATATAAAGTGATTAATATTAAAAAATATCATGTGAACCTTATTAAATTCTTAGATTTATTAATAAAAGTTTTTTTTTATATATAAAATACATCTACCAAAAAAAAACTAAGATTAACTATTCTTCGAACTATCACAAAAACATATAATTTATGACCAACGAATTGAAAACATGTTACATCACTAATATTTCCATATATTATAGAATAACAGTTAACCTTATCTCGGACTTATCTAACATATTAACATTCACTATCTGCGAACACACCATATTGATTTTAGATACACAAAATCTCATACACCGAAACCCTTCAACAACACATCTTCACTACAAACCTGGCGCTAATTAACACGACGGACTATCCAAAATCGGACATTGATTATGACGCGTTAACAAACACGCGTATCTGTCGAATTTTAATTGAAACAACGTCTTCTCTTGAGGTATCTTGGGACAGGATCGACAGCGATCTCATTAAGCGGTCCGAAACGAGGGTCCTAAGTGGCAAAATCCCTTTTAATGCGATAATTTTGACCTTCCTCCGTTCTGCGAAGGTGTATCGTGAACTCGATATCGACGGACGAGATACGACACGGTACGACGCCGAAGGTTTATTTTTTTTATGTTTCATATTCTTTAATCTCGATTGACCTGTATAAAAGCGTTTTTTGAGCTCAGAATGTCTTCATGGATCGTAATTTTTTTGTTATGCAACGTTTTGTGTGAAAAATCTTGCGTTTTTTTATAAAATTTTAATATCATCTAACATCCGTATTGATGTGATTTTTTTCAATTGGTGACTCCCCGACTGTCATTTTTTAGAATGAGATCTTTTATGATTTACAAAACCAAATTATGCGTTTGAGATCTTCAACATCATTTAAAAAAAAAGTGATACTCTGATGTCAGCAATGCAAGCCTTTTCTAGCTTTCCATAGATATATAGTAAGATTCGTCAACTGCTACATTAAACGGATGACTTTAAATTTTTAATAATACAAACAAAAGAAGACAACACATGATCAAATTAATTTAAATTAAAAAAAAAGAAAACCTAAGGTTTTACTGCGTTTTTCGTGAAAAATTCGTTTACACAAATGAAACATATGTAAAGAAGTAGAAATTTTAGTGAAAACATGTAATCATTGTTATTGTAATTATGAAGAAAGTTGGGTTCAAATGACGACAAATGGTAATATGAATCTTTTAGTATAATATATATCAAATAAAAATGGATTTTGAAAAATACATTATCAAATTAAACGAAAGAACCTGTAGTTTAGTTGAAATTTATTATTTCAAGTTGAGTACGTCTTGATGCAATTTATGGAAAACAATGACGTTTTTCGCAAGAAAAATCTAAATTCTGTTTATCCCAGAAAAGCTTCATATTTGCATTTACATGTGAAAATTCGCTCGTGTAAAATTTAAATTCACATGCAAATTTTCTAAACCGCATAAAGAGTGAAAACTTTCCTTCATTGAATTTGATGCAGAAAAATAAAAAATCTACAGTATAACATCGCAACACTTCAAAAGAACATTTTAATCACCATTCAAAGGGAATAGAAACTGATAAATCCACCGAAATCCCCAAATTAATATAAGAATAATAGAACCGAAAGTGTTTGAGCTACAATAATTTTCATTAAAACAAACGCCGACAGATCAGACACGCCTCGAACATTTCGAATCGTCATAATACATTTTCCACGAGGCCCTTTGAGCCTGAACAAACAACGACCTCGCAATTTCCCTTCAATAAAAAAAGACCGAAGAAAAAATGCGTTTACGATGTTATTTCTAGGGATACAAAGGCCTTAAAGCACTTGAGGGAGTTAACATTTTTAATTTTCCAATAATATATTGTAATCTTATCGTTATTTTATCAAATATTATACTAAAATTCATTCATTTTATTATTCCATCACAATTAAGTAAATATTTTTTTTAAATAACAAAATAAATCATTACATACCCAAAACTTCAGTACTAGGTTTTTTCAACATGATTTTTTCATATTCCAAAACCTTCACACCCCTCAAAGGGTGAATTCGCGGCATGGAAAAAATAAGAAGTCGGCGAGTGGTTTTTGGCCCTTCTTTGAACCGTCTGAAACCCGAAATCCAGGCCCCCTAGGGAAGGGACCCAATCTGAGCCTCTTTATCGATAATTCAGTCGTGGGCCCTTGGCTCGTCCCTTAATTTTCGTCGATGTGACGCGGAAGTCCATATACTCGCCCACAATGAAGCCCTACGGTAATGGCTCCTCCAGATTTACGTAATGACCGAAAAGGAGGACCTTTTGAAGTGGAGGTGTGTTGCGGATAATTAGCTGGTCGGATTGGGATTGTTTGTGATGAATGAAAGGGAGTTTTTAATGTAGGAAATTGGCCGGTTCATTGTTGCGTGAATGTGAACTATGTAAGTTGTTTCGATGTTTCAAATGTTATATTATATGTGTGTATATTAATAATAATAGGGAAATTATTATGGTTTAGTTTTGTTGAATATATATGTACATGTTGATATCAACCAGTTGTAACCAATAATGCAACAAGTTGTATAGGATGTTCGTGGATGCGTTTGTTGTTTTGATATTATTCAACATAATATAGTTTTTCAATTTTAGTATTGAAATTTATTAAAACTTTTGATAGTTATCGAAAAAACCTAATGCATCAGTTGACGTTATTTATAAAATGGGTCAATGAACTATTAGAAAATATACTGTGATATATTTTTATTTCCAATGAGTTTTTGGAGCTCAACGATTCTCTTCATGGTTAAGTGACAAGTAACGTAGTCAGTAAATGGGTGGGATCACATTTTGTTGACCTGAGAATATTTGACGAGGGATGGTTTTCAGTATTCAAACCCTTCGAGGGTTACCATCTCCTTATCTTAACTTCCGATGGTATAGGAAACGTTTTATTTTACCATATATACCTAAATATTATTTATAACTTTTAATTTTAATCTATCCCCATGTATAAATTGAATTGAAATATATACTGAAAGTTAATCAAAATTTCAACGAATTCATTTTTGAGATTTTCTAATTTCGAACGGATTAAAAAAGCAATAAATAAATATTTTGGAACGCAGAAACATCGTTTCAATTCATCAAAAAAACGTAGGTACGAAATTAAAATTAAAAATAAAAATTGTGAAGAAAATGCGTAATTTATCAAATTAAAAGGGTTGACAAACAGGGTTGCTTGCAACATCGTATACACATAAATAAATTACGAACGGTACATGATGCGATGTACCGTCAGAGTTCCATTTTGTTAATAGAATTATACGTAACCAGTCTTATATTAATAAAGTTATTTTAATTGAGTTTCACTTGACTTGTTTCCCCAAAAGCCAATTCAATTTTCCATACATAAAGAACAGAATTCCAATTTTGTTAATATCTGTACACGGCGTGTGCAAACGTACGAATTTCCCGTTCGATCGCAAATATTTCGTACACAAATATTGTTTATTAAATATTATATTCGACCCACTGAAAATGTAATACAATCACACATCGCATAACACAGAAAAATTTGACACAATATTCCATTAAAAAAAAAATGAAAGAAACATTCTCATAACATGTAATTCACGAGAGATTTGAAAGAAACAATCGACTTTGATACGTTTTTTCCCTTATTATTGCTCGGTATATATTGACGACGGAAAAAGCTGCCTCTGCGACGTCCTCGTCCCTTTTCAAAAAGGGAAAAAACGCGCAAAACGAGACGAAAATAAATAAAGAAGAAATATATATACGCGCCGCACGATTTCCGTGGATCGATGTAAAAAATCGTTCAACCATAAGATGAAAAACGTAAACTTTTCCGAGTTTGTGTCGTGTTCCGCTTTGAAGCTGCGAGATGAAAAGCTTCCTCCGATGGTGGGATGATAATCATATTAAAATTACTCGTAATTATTGAGCACACGATAAAAACAATATTATTACATTGTTTTACAGGCCGCAAGAGACACGTGTTTCTATGGTGCCGTTCGGGTGATGCAGATTCAAAACTCACAATGTTCGCTCGTATAAATTTGCATCGAATTAGAATACGATTTGTAAAAAGTAAATGTTATATGTGTTGTTTCAAATTTATTTTTTTAATTAATGAAAATTTTCTTTATTGAATTGAATATAATGTGAACTATATGTAACGATGATAACCTTAACATTATTACCATTTTATGAGGAAAAATGCTAAAATTTTCAATGATATATTAGAAAAGCTTCTTCCTAGAGTAAATACTATATGAGTTGTATACGATACGCGCCGTTTGCGAAATTACATATTGCATATGAAATTGCATATAACGCAAAAATATTTTGAATTGTATGCGAACAATGTAATAAAATAACACTTTTTTTATATTTTTCACCAAAATTTGAACCTTCCCTTTCTTTATCTTTGTTTTCGCATCCTTTCCTTTTTATATTCTTAAAAGTGCCAATGGTTATGTTAGGTTGGGTTTGGATTTTCTTAATTTTAAGCTCTGATTGTTATTTACAAGGTTAAATTTTTATGAGGTTAAAAAAATAAATTAAAAAGAAGTTCAAATTTCGAATAATGAAAGTTTTTAGTTTTTATAAACAACAACAAAGAGCTATTTCACTATATTTTTGTATGTGACCCAAAAAAATCCATCGTAAATGATAATAGTATATTACGTATATAAATATCTTTACTTACTATCCAAATGAGTTAAGTGCTATGCAATTTAAAATTTTACTATACAAAAAATTACTATGCATCAAGTTTATATATGAATTTTTTGATTGTAAATTTCGATTCTGTGACCCCACTTTCCACATATCGTAATGTTATATATACGTCTGAATCAAAACGGACCTAATGCTGAAAAACCCTCGTCTGTCGGCCGTGTGTTGTGCGAGGCATAATTACTCGAGCTTTGATCGAAGCCTCCCTTTGCATAGGAATTCCAGAATTTCTTCGGCACGAAACGCTTCATCCTCGTAATTAATTCCGAACAAATTTATATATCTGCCTGTAGGTTCGTGCAACCTTCTGATGTTGCCGAATTGGAAATTATTTCAGAACGAAGCGCTTTCATCAACCAAATCGCACCGCTAAACAAATACGGAGAAAAAGTTCAGCCACTTAGTGCTGAGCATTTATTTTTAAAAAACTTTCCGAATTACATGAAAGTTGCAAATGTTTGAAAAACGCTTTTTTTTAATACGCGGAAGAGCAATACGGAATGTTATATTATTAATGGCAACGTAAATATTGGACGGGCAATCCTATTTACTATACATTGTCAATATTGATTCATACACTATCCAAACATGGGGTGGTAGTTGGAAGCTTTCAAAAGCCTTCCATTTCAATTTCATGACGACAATGACACGGGCAGTAGATATTCAGCGCGATGTTTCAGCGCGATGCCAACAGGTTGTGTTAAATTGAATCGGCTACATGCCGAGCCCGACTCAATTTCTTCCTTCCCCTGTATAAGGGGGAAAATTCCTCTAATTGAATACGGTATAATAGTAAAAAATATGTGCTGAAACATCCTACGTAAATATTCATATTTAGTAAAATGTATTTTTTTTTTTTTGACAAAAATTTGAAATATTGAGAGTTTTATATCAAAAGAAAGATAGTTGGGTGAAATGAAAAAAAAAAACAATTTGAAAATAAAGAATGAAAGTGAGACCTTATGGTGAGCGTAAAAATAGACATGTTTACTCTCACTATGTGGCCACACCCTTAGAATCGCTCATGATGCGCAAAAAGTAAAAGAGGGTTGAAAAAAATTGAATGAATGCGTATTTTGATGATGATTTTCTTTTTTCGGAAGTGGGAAATTTTCAAAAAACACCCTTTAGTTTGATATGTCAAAGTGTAGTATTATATTTAACTAACTAAAACCTATCCCTATATTACGCGAATTTACATTAAAAAAAAATATAATAATAAAAACCCTCACTTCCCAAATAAATACAAACAGCACATCCCATTACACGTTACACCTCACTCAACTCAAACGATCCACAAAAATCGTTAAATATATATCCTGCCATTTTCTATCAAACAATGAACACGTTTATTCCCAATCACGAGCGTTGGCGTTTCATCTGACAATCACACGAACGAATGTTCTATAAGCTTCGACTACACACTGTTGCCTAACACGACGTTAACACAACAACCTGTCAACACATATCGAATCTCCATCGCTTTCATAAAATCAATGGTCAACACGACCACCGATCCGTTTCGAAAATCGCATTTAACAGTGTTGGTTATACGCACTCGGAACAAACGGATCTGCGACAGCTGTCATCGACTTTTCTCGTTCAAAAAATATAAAATGTGTTTGAAAATAATGGCTTCGACATACGAACGCTTTCAATTGAATTGAGGCGTCCGTTTATGCTTCGTGAAATTTCCAACGTTTCGTTGGAAGCATGCTGAAAACATGATAAAACGGTTTGCTGTAAAATACATGCATGAGGTAAGTTCGAAAATTCACAATTTGTATTATTTTTGATGTTTTTTTTATATTGAGGTTCGTTATGTTGTTTTGAATTGGTTTTGAATATGATTTTGTTTACTGCTCATTACTGAGTATCATAGTTGTTTTCGAAAATAATAATATAATGTGATATTTGATATCTGAGTTCAATGTTCGTTATACAATATTTTAAAATAGGAGAAATGAAAGTTTGTATATTATGATTTGTTAAAAACCTTTATATGAAACTATATTTTTATAAATATATTAATTTTAATTTTTATTATAAAGATCTTGGAATTCTAGTTGTTTTTTTTTTATTTTTATGTAATAATAATTATATTATGTTCCAAATTTTTATCAATCAGAAAATTAAGCTGAAAATATTATCAACCATTTAAAATACCATCATCATTATCAAATTTTCCATACACGTTTAACACTCCAGATACATTTGTTTATAAATCAAATTTAGCCTTTTTCAAATCAAATTAAACCATTTACAAATCAAATTCAACCTTTTTCAATTTATTTATTAAATTTGGAGTGTAAAATCTGTATAACAACAATAACTAAAAGACAAACCCTTTCCAATTTCATCGAAAATTCATACATTTTCCTTTATCTGAATATACCATACTATTCCTTCGAAATTTTTCAGGTATCATTGAAAATTCAAACATAATAGCCGATTTCCATCATAAGGCTTGATACAATAAAAATGAGGACGCTTACACTCAAGTCCACCATATATTTTCACCTAAATCATTGAAAAAAAAATCTCATTTCTATATCCAAATAAAAAAATAGAGAATTTAGAAACTGACCATCTCACACAAAGACCACATACACGACACGGGACGCGTTTCAGACTGAATTGTGGTGGGTTTTGTGTGCGAAAGGATGCGATGGGGGCCCCGGCGGGGGCCACCTGTTACTCGGGCCCCGCCTGCGCCCCCGGGGGGCGCTCCCCAGAGTGCACTTAGCGGGGGCCCTAGGCCGACCTCGTACGACCAATTTGGGAACCCGTACACACTACATCCGCATATGAACTGTGTGCTTCCGCTCTCGTACGAGGGAAATAATAGAATGCGGAAATGTCGAGTTTTGTGTGTGTGTGTGTGTGTGAAGCTCGGCTGTGATTGGTTATCGACGGAAATTGGCGGCGATTAAGTGTGGAAAATTGATGGTTTTGGGAAAAGAGTGTTTTTTTTTTTCGAAATGACATTAGTATATGAGGGGTTCGGCAGAAAATGAGGCTAAGCGCCAAAATTACAAAATTGAGTTTATTTTATTTACTACAAAAATTAGTGACGTTACTACGAAAATCTCCTATATATAATTGCGGATTTCTGTGTGCGTGTGTTCGTCTGTTTGATGACGCTCGCGACTTTTTCGCGAATATGGTCTTTATATGCGTATACAGTTAACGTCTATAATATGAT
>JAOXNN020000090.1:1215887-1238565 GCA_028571205.2 Hydropsyche betteni | reverse complement strand
ATGGGCGCACCGTACAGGAGCGTAGCGTGTACTACTCCCAGTAGCAGCTTGCGTCTGCCGGTCTTTGGCCCGCCTATGTTCGGCATTAGCCTGGCAAGCTGCACCGAAGTCACTGCTGCCCTGGCCGACGCTTTCTCGAAGTGGACATTGAATTTCAATGATCGGTCAAGCCATACTCCGAGGTATCGAAGTTCTTTTACGTAGTTCACCGTTGCTCCCTCCAGTCTCAGCTCAGGCAGTCGCGGATTTCTCCGCCTTGTGAAAAACATTGCCTCAGTCTTGTGGACAGCTAGCTGCAATCCAGCCGTGCGCAGTCACTCCCCCACCCGCCTGGGCAGAAGGCAAATTACGCGACCGCGATCCCTAGATTAAAGGGACATGAGGTTTATTATGATGGATGAATGGGAACTTTTGGGCTGTCTCGCCCAACCACGCTCCCCCCCGCTTTAAAAGCACTCTACTTTCAAACAGTAAAATTAAAGTCTGATATAATGGATTCGACATGATTGTCACATATTCGTTTTCAGTCGACAATTCAATTTTCTAATATAATTTTTCGACTCGATCTCGTCGAATGCCAGCTCGCCCCGGCGCGGGCTTCGCGTTTAGTTTGCGCATTGTGCATGTCCGCTCATCTTTCTCAAGAAGAAATCACACGTGAGGCGACGCGATGAGACGGAGTTCCAATATACATATTATAATTCGGAATGAGTAGCCGCAGGATATCCGGCCACTCTGAACGTTTCAGATCTTCTAATATATTTTTAGTGTAATTAATTACCATATCTGGTTTTACAATTGCTTCCACTTCCCCGCCTTTTAAAGTTCTCTTCGCAGTTTGATTATTTTTATTAGAATCAAAATTACAGAGTACAGAGTGAAATTTCACTTGTCTTTCCATGCAAGAAGTAGCTGATTGTTTTTTAAGCATGTAATAGTTTGTCCTAGCTTAAGTTTGGCATCTTTAATTGCCAATGGAACGTTCTTTCTATTCGTTATTATGGTACCAGTAAAATGCGTTTTCAATTTCATGAGCTCTTCTGCCAATTGAAGGTTCGTATAAAACCTGCCGGTGAACATGTGGCAACCTTCTGCTTCAGGTATAAACGTTAACAAATTATTATAGAGATGTAGAACAATTCTTGACATTAATGACAAATCTGGTCTTATCAAATTATTTGTGGTCAAAGCACCATAATATAGGAGGAAAGAATCCACACAACACAAAGCCACATCTTGAATCGGCTAAGATTTATATTCTTATACCCACTTATTTGGTTTATTTGGGTTATATGTTATAAAACAAATTCTCCCTCTAAAATTGACGACTGATTCGTCTACTACAATTTCTTTATCGGGGATCATGTATTCTCTAGAGCATTTAACGTTTAGATGTTTCATAAATCCGTTTATTTTTTCAACTCTACCTTCAAGAGTTGTATTGTCGTCTGTTTTGTTCGTATTGAGATGGAGCATCCAATATATTTGTAGGAAACGATCTCTCTCTAATACACTTCTGAAAAAAGGCGAGTTCATTCAGTCAAAAAAAAATCTTGGAGAATTGGGTGGGGTCTAACTCCCAAGAAAGCTCTAAATTCTAACTCTTCCACGCCTTTCCATGAATTCCATATAGAATTTTAGCTCAATTTAGTATTTTAATGATTTTATTCACATATTTATTTGTATTATCGTCTATGGATTTAATTAATTCATCTGTGAAAAAAATTTTGAGAAAATCAAGTGGTTCGACGCAATTTGGAGGAATATTCGGACCAACTCGTCGACTGCCAATTGAAAAATCAAAATGTTTTGGTTGAAAAGTTTCATTTTCTAAAATTGACCAATTATCGCCGTTCATATGGCTTTTATTTTTACCTTTACTTTCGGAAATATTCAATCGCCTTCTTTTACTCGATTGGAGCTGGATATCACTTTCATTGTCTGAATTACTGATCACTGTGCATTGAATTATTTGGTGAAACTTTAATGTTTTCAAACGCAAGGTTATTATCACAATCATGTTCTAAGTCTTCTATATTATCAAAAGCTTAAATGAGATTTCAATATTATTAACACTCTCGTTTATTATTTCACCGTGTTCATCGATATTACTGTACATATCGTTATCACCAAACTACGGAACTTTGACTACACCGATTCATGATTACTAAAAAAATAGTTAAAGATTTCTTATTTTCATTCACTTTGCGAAATGTGTAATTAGTTTTAATGCACTATCGCATTGTTTTAATGTATGTTTATAAAAAAAGAAGATGCTCAGGAGCAAAGGAAAGGAACTGACCTTCGATAGCTAGGTTCTATCCTCACTCCTCGAGCGCGGCGCTGGGTTCAGGCGGGGTTTTCTTTCGTTGTTGCGGTTCTGATATTTGCGGGTGCGGGTTTCTTTTCTTTTCGTACTCCAGCGGGGAGGTAAGCGATCAAGTGGATTGAATAGTTGGATTTCAGATTGAATGGTTGAATTGCGGATTGAATTAATTACACCCAATGCAAAATCCTCACGATCCTTCCAGTTTTATAAGGTCAAGGAGAGAGGGAGCGGGGAAGGATTTAGGTATTCGTTGAGTTTTGTGTACGATGGCATATATGGCGCTAACATTTTCGCCCGGGCTGAAGGGATGCCTTCAGAAGAATATACGTTAAGCGGAAAATTGAAAGTTGAAAAATTGAAAACTGAAAATTGAATTGAGTTGGAAATTTAAAAATTGTAGAGTTGAATCACGGAAGAGATTACTGAAGTGGCAGTGGGCGGAGACGTACCACTGTTTGCGTTATTCGCTGTTTGTAATTTGCGCAATCAGTGTGTATTTCGGTTATCGGATTATATTTTGGGTGTGGCCCCGCGGCTAATTGCTTGGAGCATGCTGTAGAATCGGTTTTGACTCCGCCCGGTGCGTGCAACGCACGGTGACCATGTCGTGAGCGGTCGGCGACGCTTGCATCGGGTGACCATACATGTAATTAATATAATGTTCCAAATTGCACACCGTTACAACCCACCTTTCATAATTTTAATAATTGTGACTCATTACAAACTATTATATTTGAACTCAAGCAGAACTAAATTATTCATACTTGACATATATATATAGATAAAATGTTCGAATTATTTTGTGAGAATATATGTATATTTATTTTTATTTAATTTTGTCATGTGGTAATTTAATAAAGGATCTTATCTTAAAAGTTATTTTTTTATTACATTTTCACTAATATCAGGGATTTAAAAATCAAATTATTTCTATCATTGACATTTGTATACTAAAATCACCCTAAATATATGATTGATAAATAAAAATTTTAAATCATTTTGTAAATATTTTTATTTTCATTATTTCATTTATTTTATAAGAAAAATAAAACATGATAAGTAAAGCAAATTAAGTATACAAATATTAGTTGGACCTCGATTAACGTTTATCCTGCTATTTGCAATCATAAATCAAATATAAGTATAATAATAATACTCAAATTATTGCATCATAATCTTCTGAAATTGCCTATTTTATTCATCATTTATCAAAAATTCGTTTGTATTATAATAATCAAGATACACAACAGAAATTTATTTCTTTGAATATTTAACAATATTTAGCACCATTATTTTCATTAACAAAACTTATGTCACTAAAAAAAATACCATCTTTTCATTATTTATGATAATAAAATACATTTTAATTTTTATGGCTTTTATGGTTAAATATATATATTTGACCATTACATAATATTTTATCAACAGATTGCTTATAATCGAAATTGAGACACTTTCATGATAACTAGTAACTAAATTTATTACAACACGGAAGTCAATCCGTGCTGTTTGGCACATATTAGTTTTAATTTGTATTTTTAAAACAATTCTTAAAAGTAGCATTATATTAGTTAGGAAGCTTTTAGCTGTGTTAATATCTGTTACATAAAGCTCGTTACTTCTAATATTTCTTTTTTATAAAAGGTTTTTTCCATGAAAAAAATTATCTAATTAATACATACATTTATAGAAATCATAATAGAAACCCACTTCAAAATTTTATTAGATCGTTCATCGATAAAATGATTCAGAGGGATATAACGAAGATATATCCATATTTATTTTTTAAATAATAACTTACTACATTATACCGATGAACAAATAAACACGAGAAATCCCAAGAAGCGAAAAATACCTACAAAACAAATTTTGTGATTTCTTTTTCCGCATTTAACTAAACAATTAAATTTATAATGGCTGTATCCTGAAGGGATACTAATTTTGCATGCGAAATGCATATGCCATTCAGATCATCAAATTTCACCATACTTTTTATTTATACTGTGTAACTAAAATCAATTGTGCCCATTAAAGCCCGTAATTACAAGTACAATTTGTTCGTGATACTACTTTTCAAACACTTCTCTATAGTTTACAGTTTTAAAACTATTCTCTATAAAAAAAGTTAAAATTTACTGGTAATTATTTTCTTGTTAAATATGCTGGCAGTATAAAAATGACTGTTTCAGATAATTTGATTTATCTTCAGTATAATCAATGTCGTGGCCAACCTTTAGTTGCTTGGAATGTTCGTACTTCGGTAGAAGTAAATGTCGCCATGTGTTGATGTTCAGCTATAAAAAAAATAAAAATACATTCAGTAACTTATTTTATAAATTATTAATCAAACATTCAAAAATCATGTCTAGAATTCGTAGAAATTACCTTGATCAGGCATATGTCTTCTAACAACCCTTGGTGTTCCTTCATCATCACTAGCATCACCGTCGTCTTCATGTGCTGCCCAACGTTCAGTAAATTCACTAGCAGATCTCACCAACGATGGTTGACTTAATGAGCGCTGAAGGGAACGTTGACTGGATGTTCTACAAAAAAAAAATTTGAAAAAATGGTTTCTACTTTCATATTTAATGAAAATCAAAATGATATTCACCTTGGAATGCGGAAATCTTGTTCCGTGTCACTGTCAGTATCATAGAATCTTGTGGAAAGAGGCATTCCTAGTGAAACTTCAGATTGACTATCGGCTCCGTCCATTCTGGCATAATCAACCATCATTTCTGACATTGATCTGCATTACATAAGATTAATTAATATTCAAGTGTTATGATTTATTTATTGCAATATATATAATCTTATACCTCATGTCGACATGATCACTGCGATAACTTGAGCGAGAAGTTCTCTGTGAAGGAGATGCCGGTGTGGCTCGTGGAGTTCGAATAGAAGTACCACCATCACTATCATATTCATATAGTGTTGGTAGAGAACTTCTCCTTGATCTGGTATCCCAATCAGATTTCTTCCTATATCTACCACCCTGTTTAAAAAAATAGTTAAACCAGTTGTCATGCTTTTAAATATTTCAAAAGTGTTTATTTAAAACCTTAGGTTTATCTTGTGGTGGAGCTAATATTCTGATTATAACATCCCACTTATGTTGTGGGAACAATGGGCTGTATCTCTGATCTTCGCTAATACGTTGGAAATCTTCACGAACTACACACTCAGAAAGTGCTCGTCGCAACTCTGAGCGACTTGTAATAATTTGTCTCCAGCGTGTACGTTCTTCAATTGTTAAAGATTCATGTTCATGATATTCCACCTGGATAAATAATTAAAATAATTTCATATATTTTGATTTGATATTTTATATAAATTATAACTGAAACGAACTTCTTCTTGAGGTTCTGGACGCAATACTCTTATAAGAACATCCCAGTTGACTGGAACAGGTTCAGCAACACCTAATGGTGAAAGACCTTCTTCCTCAGTGTATAAAGGATTTCTTGCTGGTGGTAATTCTGGCAATAATGGTAATCCATTTGTACCAATACTACCAACTAATTCAGGGGAGAACAAATGTGGTCCAGTAGATCCTTTAAAATATCAATTCAATTAGTCATCTTGGGTAAATTTTTCAGTTTACAAATTAACACAAAGTATTGATACCTATATAATTTTGAGGTGGAATCATTGGTGGCTCAGAACGTGAAGCAATAGTCATTCCAGATGCACTAGAAACATCACTGAAATCTTCCCAATTTCCATCTCCAGGTGGTGGATAATTCCTGATGGTAACATCCCAACGAGAGGGTATGGGCTTAGGAGTACTCTTGTATTCTGTTACAAGTCGACGATGGCGTTCTACATCTTCGACTGTCTTTTTCTCTGTTATAGTACGAAGGAACACATCATCTACCATATGTGCTGTTATTTCCGGTTTCCTTTATTAAACAAATGAAAATTATTTCTTTTCTCAAGCACATTAAACATTTATAAATATAGAAACACTTAAATGACTAATTTACCTCACTGGTAATATGGGAGTTTCCGGCATTGGTTCAAGACTTTCCATATTTATTTCTGCTTCCACTTTGTGTATTGGAGGTGGTGGTGCAGGACGCTAAATTGAAATAAAATTAAATATGTTAAAATTCTTTTAATATATTTAATTAACTTACTATAATAATAGTACCTTCATCTGGAACATTTTACTATGAGAATCGTCAACGAGCTCAGTAATTGAATGAGTGTCTGTCATTTCTGTGTTAAGTGAAGCAATCGATCGAGGTCGTCGTGTTTCTACCACTCCAGGAGCATCCCATTCCTAATTGCAGAAATACGTTAATATTTTTTTTCCTCAATAATTCAATCATTACCTAATGAATAATATTAACCTGAGCGGTTTTTCGAACAATTCGAGAATATATGGGAGGCTGTTGTATAACTCGTTTCGGAGGTCCAGGTGGTGCAGGAGGAGGTGGTGGAGGAAGTTCCTCGCGTTGCTCTTCAATAGTAGAAAGATTGCGGTCAGATCTGAAAAAAAACGAATTAATAAAAACTCTTGCTTATTATCTGAAAGATCTAATTTAATATAATTTTACCTGACACTAGTGCTGTCACTAAGACGATCAGGTGGTGAAGGTGGAGCACGACGAACTCTGACTTGTACATCGAATGCTGGAGGCGTAGGTTGCTTGACAGGTATAGGAAGTCGTGCTGCTGCCAGGTGCAATTCGTTAGATTCAACAAAACCTGAAATGTACAAGAATATGTCAATACATATTTCGATAATATTGACATCATCATCGTAGTATAGTACCTTCACTGTGTGCACTGTCGCTAACGTCACGAATATACGCCCTATTTTCATGTGAAAGAGCAGAACTGAGAGGAGGAGAACGTGTTGGCACTTCGACTTCAGCATCTGAATGAGATTCGCTAGGATAATCAGATGGTAATGTATCTGAACTTGGTGGAAGTCCTTCAGATCCTGATGAGCATGCTTGTTGTAAAGGAACGTGAGCACGTGGGATCTTGACTCCTTCAAATACTGATAAATTGCCTAAAAAATATATTTCATTGTTAATATGTTTTAAATTTTAAAATGATAAAATTTAATTGTAATACCTAAACTACTGCCAGATAATTTGGTAATTTCTGAACCAGATCTCGAATATGGCAAACGATAATGAGGAGGAAGTGTTGTACGTTTGAGGCATAAATAACTTACACCGAGACCCAACAGTAACAACGTTAAAAACATAATCGCACAGATGATCAATAATATTTGAATGCCTTTTAGTGGAGGTTCAATAGGTACGGCTGCCACGGGGTCCACTTGACTGCAATCGAGTTAAATTCAAATTAATTTTCAATGCGTATAATTTATTTTCGAAAAAAAACATTTATTTACATTGGAGCAGGTAAAGCAGCTGGTAACGGAGTAACAGGTGGAGGATATCTACACACTATTGTTATGACTTCATCTCCATCCATTTCCAATGCTTGATGGAACCTCACGACAATGTTGTTTGTGAACACACGAAGTGGCTCCTTCGATCGAAATAAAAAACATCAATACCGACAATAACAATAATGAATAAATCAAATTTTGAACAACTACCTGTCTGGTACCACATCCTTTCAATGGAAGTTCTAGTTTATAACTCAAAGAACCTTTGCCGGCCAGTTGACATGCAGAATTTCTGTCATAATCAGCGTAAGCTATACCGAAGAATGGATCATTGAATTTCAGTTCAACCTGAAAAAAATTCATTCAAGTAATCTTGTATACAATTAAATGATTAAAATCATTAATTAATTTTACCTGCATTGACCCAGCAGCGCAGTTAAGAGCAGCTTTAGTCCTGTTCAAAAAAATCACCGGACTCAAATCATCGAGTTTCGTTACCTAAAAAATTAACAATGCTATCAACATATGGATCTACTTCGAATAAATTCTCGTGTTATTGTTCACTGACCTTTCCATCGAGCACGGTCTGTTCTGGGAGTCCATCTCCTTGGTACTCCACATTATTGGCATGCGAAGCATAATTAGACTGGGCATGGACACTGTTTGCGACAAGGAGGAAAGTCGCGATCGCCAGAAGCCTTCCTACCAGTCGAGGCTTCATTGTTATCTGCGGAAACGGAAATGCCAATTAAATATGAGGCGGGGGAAGAAAGTTCATCTCGCGTCATTCTTCATACGAAACGGTCGGATTGGTCTATTGTCTACTCGAGTATCACTTTCTCCTTTGTTGCTTCTGATATATTGTCTCTATTAAATTTACTATATGCGAAACTTTGTTAGGTCTCGTTGAACGCACCGGTTCCCACCGATTGATGAAGTTAAGCAATAATTAATGAAATCAATATACGGATGGCATAAGAATATTTTACATAGAAAGATTGATAGAAATGATAAGGGAGAATAATCTTGAATTTCTTTAAAATATCGAAAAATTGACAGGGTGCTACAAA
The DNA here is from genome assembly GCA_028571205.2 of Hydropsyche betteni. NCBI lineage: Eukaryota > Metazoa > Arthropoda > Insecta > Trichoptera > Hydropsychidae > Hydropsyche > Hydropsyche betteni. The sequence goes on along the minus strand of JAOXNN020000090.1, from coordinate 1,229,786 downwards.
AAATAAACTAATATAAATATGAATTGTTTTGTAAATTAACTTTTGATTCCGATTTATCTTTATCTCATATATAAAGAAAAATTTTCTTATAATAATTGCAAATTCTTAATTAGTGTTAAGTAATGAGAAATAGAAAAAACAACCATTCATTATGTTTTTTTTCCATCAATGATCGATATCACGAAAATAAAGAAAATTTTACACAGAACTCTCGGTCAATGTTAGATATACGTTTATCCCACGGTTTTAAAACTACACAATCACGCTTTCTTGAACTTAAATCGGCTACGGGAAATTTTTCACTCACAAAAAAAAACAATTCAATGGAATTTCTCTTTGGATAGTTCAAACTATCGACTTTATTCGTTAAATATAATCATGCATATATAATACTTGGTATATATGCTATCAAACTTGAATTACGAGAAATTCTTGCACGCGCCATTTCGTGAACATTATGTCATTGCGAATTCTGGTAACGAAAAGCTGTTGGTTCATGGTATTGCATATTCATGAGCTAATATGTAAATATTCATTTATAAACTAAGAAACGATTTATTTTGAATCATTTTTCTGAATTTTTAAATTGTAATCGAATAATAATATTTCATAAATTGTAATACTTTTTAATAAAAGGGATTATTTTATGCATTATTGTTTTTATGTTGATATATCAGCAGTAATTCATTTTAAACTTTTTACAAATTTCGGCATAAAAATGGTAAGATTGAGTTGAGAAACGTTAGAAGTTAGATTAAGTCTGGGCATAAAATCATTCGATAAGGAATGATTCTAAATTCATGATGTATTCTAAACCAAACTAAGGTCCATATGTGACCAAATTGAAAGTTTTGATTGGCCCTTTCGAGATATGATTTTAAATATAATAATATATCAATTTTAAGCTGTTTTTTTTTTTAATTTTCAATATAAAACTATCTCATTATTATAATGTTTTACAATACTTATCCCATCAAAGACATGCATTATTTATTAACTGATTTCAGTTGACCATCCCTGACCTACCTAAGGAATATTTAGAATCTAAATATCACTTAAGTTAAAGAAAAATATCAAAAATTCCAATGATTTATAAATAAATAAAAAATATACAAAAAAATTTAAAAAAACATGAAACTAGTTCATTACAAAAAAACACCTTAATAATAAAAAATCGATCAAAAATTGAATATTAATAATCCCCAAATTTTGGCACTCATCGACCAAGACCGGCGATCGCTCGGCGATAAGTTTCGCAAGCGCGTACAATGGTCGCCGTTTCGGTCGTTAGAGCCGCCCGGCGAGCGCTTCGAGGCTGCCGCGACGAAAAGTGAAAGCCGCCGCGGCCAAAATGGAGACCCGCCGGTGGAAAACGGTCGCGTGCTACGTACAAGAACTACGCACGCGCCCGCCCGACCGCGAAATTATCGCTTATGGCCCGATACGAACGCGCGCCAATTCTGACGTTCAAGCAGGGTCGCCAACCGCTCGGGTGCGGTCGAATGTTATGTTTGGTTTAGGCGCCGCACGCACTTGCGATTGTTTGGTGACAATGGCGGATTGATGGATTCTTCAAAAAAATTCTCAGATTTTTCTGTAAATCCACCGATCCGCCATTGTTACCAAACAGTCGCGCGACTACAAAATCGCAAGTGCGTTCCCGGTTTTAGGCCAAGCGCCCACTGGCGATTCAATCGCGCGCGATCGAAAATGAAACATTGTTTTGGGTTGAAATGCGCGCATATGACATATTTGCGCCTTTCAACCCAATACAATGTGTTCCATTATAAATTGCGCCGCGACTAATCGCCTGTGGGCACCTGGCCTAATACTGGAAACTATTCCCGTTTTCATTTTCCGAGAGATTCGATGGAAAAGTTATCTCCCACGTCAGAATAAGCTGATATGGAACGACGTTGTAAAAAAAGCTTTGCGCAAGTTCATTTTTCTGTTTGGTTGCTGAAAATTATTGACGATACGAGCGTTTGGGTGTTGTCCGCGGTGTTTGTTGCTTAACTTCGGTGATCTGGTACGTTTCGCAAGGTTAAATTGTTGGATCTTTTAATGTATGTTAAATAAATCTGATGGTGATGTCATGTTGTTTTATGAGACGGAAATGGTTTTAAAATTTTAAATGTAGAGATTTATGTTTATCTAAATGATGGTGTATTCGAGTTTTTGTACGTAACGGTAATTTTTTATTATCATAATACAAATTCTACTACAGAACAAAGCTTTTCTGATGCCATTGGAAATTTTTTAAATTTTTATCCATCTACTATACGTGCCATTCGTCGCTTAACTTTGATGAAACTGACGTTATTAATCTTCTATATTTTCTCAAACTAATAAATACCTTATTTCAATTACATATATTATTTTGTGTTCGATATGCGAAATAATACATGTAGGTACGTGTATTGAAATTTTAATTGAATTTATAACAGAATCTTTAAATATAATAGATTTACCTTCTTGATATAATCCTTCATTTTTCCTTTAAACTACGTTATAATTTTTCAGTTCTAAATCAATCAAATTATCCGTAAACACATATATCATACACCATAAATATATAAAATATGAACGAACAGATGCAATTTTCCGACCTTATATGTTTATTGATGTCCATATAAGTATTGAAAAAGGAAAATAAACGATGCAGTCGTGACGAACAATTTATGCCCTCTGATTTATTTGTTGAAACAGTCGCCATAATAGATGAAATCCGGTATAATCAAATAACATCAAAATAACCTTCACAACAGTTTTTGTCTCTAAAACGAATAATTGAAACGCGGTTAATTTACGTTTCCTGCCATTACGACTTCGCAATTTTCAAAGAATCATTTCGCAAATTTACAACACTTTTTTTAACCCAAACACAAACGTACACATTCATGCATACAAATCGCATAATAAAATGACGTCAAAGACTTTTTCATTTAACAATCGAATCATTTTGATAACTCTCATGTACACACTGCTGAAGAAAATATCTTCGACATGTAATGCGATAGTTTGAATTTCACAATCGTTACCGCCATCGTAAAATAGTACGGCGATAGCACTCGTCGTCGTTTTATTCTCATTTTTTCACCGGCAATCAACCGGTGAACGCTTCGAGAGTACCGGTTGTGGTGGTGTCCATCATGAGGCCGTCGTGACTTCCTCGGGGTTCGGTGATGGAAATAGACCGTAATCTTCGGGTCGGATAATAAACGAGCGTAAGCACAACGATCTTACGTAGGAATGTACCGTGGACGAAAATTGATTGTGCGGACGACACCGTAGGAATACGTTTCTAGAGTGAGGAATGTTGTTTTAAAGAAGTTTTTAAAGTTTAATGATGAATTTTTTTTTAATATTATATACGTAATAGTCATCGCAAGAGTTCTGAGAATGTTGGTTAGGTGAGTAATGAAAATCGATTCGATGGCAGATTTTTTCACGGTTATTATTCGCAAAATAAAAGATTGCAAGAAAAGCACTTTCAACTCTTTTTGAGTTCAAAGCACTATAAACGAAATGAAATAAAAAACACTTAGGGAATCGTATTCAAAAAACGAGTTTTATACCAATAAAATGCTTGATCCTTTAGAAAGACTTCAATAAAAAGATGGCAAAACAAATACAACTTCAACTTATATTAATTAATATATTTAAGAGATAAATATACATACTACATACAAAATTTATTAAAAAATATAATGGCGACAATCGAAGTAAGCGCGATGACTCACAAACGCGACACTCCTCATGATGCATCACAAAGGTATTCCTATTTACATATTAGATTTTCCTCACCGTCGACTATCTATCACGGACGTTTAACGTGTACCCAAAGATTCATATTGCACATACAGAATTCCACAAAAAAAAAACGTTTCCACGATATCGCCAAGCCAATTACACATGCAACATGACACTCCCGAACTTCCACTCATAAAAAACCGCCGCAAAACCAGTATTCGCGATTCGGACTCGCATTGTGCGACGCGAAGAATGCACTTACTAGTTTTGTCGTTCGAGCGAGTTGAATGTCCCGGGTTAGGAGCCGGGTCGGCAATTCGTAGATCGTCGGAAGGTCACTAGCCGGTCGACATCCTCGGCAGGTCGACCCTGGACCACCACTCTGCAAAAATCATATCGGTCCAGCTTTGTAAAAAAAACGTTGGTCACACTACGGCATTTTGTTTTTTTTTTTTTTTTGGTTAAAGTTGCGGTGACATCGACGCGCGTGTGTGTTAGAAACCCGCTTGTTTTGGTTTTTTTGTCGGAGCCGATCTTGTTTGGAGTTTTCGGGTTGTTTTAATGCGTGTTTTGAAATATTGTGACGTGGTTTGATTCGGATTGATAGATGGAGTTAGGAATGTTGACGGTTTGCTTTTATCGTATCGAGCGTTACCACAGACAGATGAGAATCGGTTGTTATTGTATAGAAATTTATGTGTGTAATTTAATGATTTCGTTTTATGCGTGGGGGGTTTGCAGGATTGAATTTCGCATGTGAATTTGGTTATAATACTTTTGTATTCATGACAGAGAATATTACGAAAATACTTTTTGCATTGTTGTTTTTTTTTCGATATTAATGTACTGAATATCTAAATAGTAATTTGAGCTAACATGTATCAGTTATAAGAAAATATGTATTTAACATATTCAGTTGCCTAATAAATTAAAATAAACTTCAGTAGTATGTTTTCTCATTTCTTAGTAAGGAAAAATAATTTCTATAAATATTTTCCTAAATATTTTTCACTAATTCACCAAATACAAACTACAAATAGTACATTCAACAGAAAGATATAATGGTGCATGTATCTTTAAAAAAAATTAAAACCTAAATTCAAACCACCACTTTCCACCTTCATTTTTTCCCATTTCTATCATATGAAATATTAAAAAAATTAACAGTATAAAAAAGGCCTTGTCATGTATAATGACGATGATTGATCAAAATTCGCAGAATATAACACTTCATACTTGAATAGTCAGTTTTATACGAATCACGTACCGATACGATATAGGCATAGCTTGGTAAAGTTGAAAATTACGCACGTGCGCGCGATCCATGCTTACTAACAAGCCCTCAAACATGGAACGTTTCCATACGGTTGCATGTATGACCCGCTGAGAATTCTTAATAAGTACGTACGTACATGCGTCGACAAAGTGCAATGTCTCCGTAAAGTACGTGAAACAATGGCGTGAAAAAAAAACGTAGAAATGTGAGAAAATGCCGACTGTGTGTTCGAAGAAAAACGCGTCGCGCCGCTCGAGTCTGTTTTTCCGAATTTTCCCTAACGGCAATGACAATGATCTTGACTGTTAACTGAAAAAGTGTGTAAAAAAAAAAACAAAATGTCTTTTAGAATTCGAGCTTTTAATGTTGCGTTTACGGCAACGATAACAGTAAATCGAGCCTACGAGAGCACAAAAAATGGAGCGGTACCGTTTTTAAACGTTAAGTTAGTCGCAGTCGTAATCATCATCATCGTAATCGTAAAAGAGACGGTAGCTGCACGGGTAATTGGATTATGACTTTTGCATGACACACTAATTAATCGAAATCCATTTATCACCGAGTCATCACGGAACAATTTGATCGTATATGCAACATGTTCCATCTACTCATACAAATATTGTTATATTTTTACGAAAATTTTCCTACTGTATTAAAGATTCATTAAATTGTTAAGTGTTAAATTGACTATAACGAATATTTACACAATTTGACTTTGAAGCTTCAAAATCAATAGAAAACTCGGATTTCCTCGGCATTATCATACCGAAACGCTCATCAGAATCCGTTTAGCCCACTTGTCCGAATTTCGAATTGGATTCGGACCGTTGAGAACGGCCGCTCTTAATTTTCCGAAAGAACAACAGTCCACTGAAAGTTCTTGTTGTTGCGCTTTTGTCGACCGTTAGAGGCTCGAGCATCTCTCGATTGTTACGCTTTCCTTCTGTATCTTCGCTATCAATTTCGTTTCCCATGCGTGGGCCGTTATGTCGGACCGTGCTCTTCTTGTACGACAATGCCGCTCGAAAAATTAAAAACTGAAACGAATCTCGAAAAAATGGATTCCCACGACTCTGACGAGTGCGCGTCGGCGACCATTGTGCAGTGTTTGCACAAAAAATGGCCGACTTGTCGATTGTCGCAATGACTGATCGAACGCTGTGCAAAAACTTGATCGGTCTAATTGATTTTTTTTTAAAACAATACTTTCATATCGAAATACGATTATATTTCGTTCAAAATATCGATTTCAATACGTTCTATTGAAATTTTTAATTTCGTCAAATTTTAATATTTAGGACAAAATGTAAATTGATACATTTTCATTTTTAGATTATAATCTGAATAGTGGTTACGACAAATAGGAGGGTAAAAGAATTTAATTTAGTTGAAAAAGAAAGGTTTTTCGAAGAATTTCGTTAATGTTTTTGCCAATGATGACTAATTAAAAAAAATAGATGATGAATGTAAAAAAAATTGAGAAAAATTCAGTTCAAAGTTGCTCGGTTTAGGTTCGTCTGAAAGTCCTTAAGTACAGACAAAATTTTCAACAATTTAGTGTGTGAAAAGTTTATCTAAATTTTTCCAAGAGGAAAAAATTTGTTAAAAATAACTAGAAGAAATAATAAAAAATAATGTATTGATCAAGCTGAGAAATATTATAATTTAAATTAAAATGAAAAGACATATAAATATAAGATGAATATACAACATTCCGAAAAGATACACATAAAACAATAAAAAAAAACAATTGGAAACTAAATAAGCAAATGAAATCAAAAAGTTATGCAAAGTAGACAGAATCCGAATCGCTGAATGGAAAACGATTAGAAAGGTCCTCATCGAACAGCAAACGATTATAAATGACACAATCGTCGAATTATTTCCGTCCATTCATTCCGATTTAATATTAAAAGTCCCTTTCCACGATTCGAACGCCATCGGTGTTAAATAAAGCGCATTGTGAGGTTCGCCGCAAATGTGAAGCAAGGACACCGGCATACTTGCGTTAGACAAGTTTCTGATCACTATAGCGGACACTAGCAAACTGCGTGTGTATGTAATGTAATATTTACTATGTGTAAGCACATAATGAAAGACTCGCGTGGGCCGAACCCGTATTTAAAACCGACCGTTCCGCGATTATTGTAATAATATATCCGAACGGTAACAGAGAAATGGCGGATTCTTAAATAATCACCGCGTTGTTGTTGTTTTTTTTACATTTCACGTTCTGATACGAATGCTAAATATTTATAATATCGCACTGTAACGGTTCGGTGGAAATGTTATCGGAAAAAATTAGTATCGGCTCAATATATAGATATTTACGAGCCGAAAACCTGATTCGCGATTGACCCCGTGTGATTTTTTTTTTATCTATATGAATTTTCTTTGACCGTTACAATGGTACACGCAACGGCTATTGAAATCCTACTGTGTGATCCATCGATTGTTAAATGCTTTATTTTTTGTGCGATTTGTCATTTTATGCACCGCTTAATTATTAGGTCATCGCTACGTAACTGGATAATAATTTTACGCTGATCTCCTTCGAATAACAGTTAATTTTAACTAACTGGTGAGTGTTACACATTTGTTTTATTAAAATTTTGATTTTTCTACTTCGCATGTTTAAACGAAAGGTTCTTCACGTCCAATTAAATATATTTTGAAAAATTCGCTGACCAATTTGCGAAAATTATTGAAGCACGAAACAATTTGTAAATTAACATAATTTTTGAAATTCGATTATTTCAGGTTTCGTAAAAATACAAAAAAAATCTATCCAAGAATGTAAACCTCTTTTCAAAATTTCATAATCAATTACTTAAACTATTCCATAATCGTGACATCAACATCACTTTCCATGAACGTATAAAAATCATCGAATCACTTTCCGCGAATCATCAATTAACACGGAATCAGCAAATCAGCTTCGGATAGTACACACGCGACCACGATTACTCGAGCCTTGAAACGTCTCCGAGTCCTCGTCTTCGGTCCACCGACCAGACGATTAAAAGTGCATCAACTGGCAAAGACAATACCGTAAAACGACGACGACGACAACTACAAAAACAACGAGAGGAAGCCTCCATCCGCGAACGATAAAGATATAACAGTTCCCGTACGCTTTTCGCTAATTCATTGCATTGTCAAATCGCCGAACGAGAAAAAATGAAGAGATGTTATAATACAGTCTCGGCGACGTCATCGACTCGTTCAAAAACCGGTACGACAACCGATGTCGATTCGAAATTGAAAAAAAATAGCATCGGATTATTCCGACGACCGTATTTGGAGGTCGATACGCCCACCAGTGCATCCAATACATTTCGTAATGTCTTCGGTGAGAGAAAATGTTGAATTCTTCTTAATATAATCTGAATAAATAACCAAATTGAATAATGTTTAGATCCAAAATGAATTTTTTCTCTTTTTTTTATATTAAAATTTTTATTGTATAACGTCAAAATGACTGCAAAATGTCAAAACCGCGCTTTCTATTTGAATCAAATCAGGAAAAATATTTATTTGAATCCGATATTGAAATCGAAACCTTTGCCATCGAGTACGTCGAGCACAGAAAACAGATCATTGCAAAATTAATGATAATAAAATCGACAAACACGCATAATCGTTACGAAGACAATGGCGTATGTTGCAGAGTGAGGACATGGCCTTCGCTAGATATTTTCCAAATAACCACGTCTTCAAATACCTCCATACGATTTAATATACACAATTATAACAATCGAATAATGATTGAAAATTAAAAATTAATTTTCTTCAACCTCGACGCTAAAATGACGCGAGTTTCGGCTGTGTTTGTATTTCAAAATAACCTGTTATTGAATTTCTGTAAATTTCTTCGAAAAACAATCTGATTTTCTTTATTTTGTGGGAGTTTCATTATTTAATTTCCTATTGGTTGATATAATAAGAAAATTTTCATCTCAAACTTGAAAAATTGATTGATATCATTTTCGTTGAACGAATTTGAACATGAATGCTTTACAAATAATTCCAACAACTTCCAAATTATCTCCAAAATAAAATTTATATACAATTTCAAAAAGAATTCCTAGAACTGTCGAAACGATCCTAGTAATTGAAATCCCCAACCATGCGATGACTACCATAAGACATGACGTCATCTCCAGATTCTTACCTGGAATGGGTAAGTGGTCTCCGCGGTTGAGGTCATCGGCGAGTGGATGTCAACTCGCCATTGGCGAGTCGCCAACTGCCTCCGACGACGTTAAAAACCAACAACCACGAAACTGTCGACGACAATGCAAAGTCTGTCATCCCGAATGCGGTTTCGTAAGCGTAAACATTGGTAACGCGGTTCTGTTAGCATTTCGCTGTCCGCCATTGGACAGTTTGTTGGTCAGGCTTTTCTTTTTGTCTTTCTGTGTTAATAGATGAGCGAATTCGGCGGACGCGTTGCCGAATATAGTGGCGAAAGTCGCATTTCTTTGCGATTTCTCCGGTTTTCGCGGAAGAAATGCCCGCCGGTGTTGAACGTGAGCGTTTTTTAATTGGCAAATTCGATCCGCTCGAATGGAAAAAGTCATCGGAATTCGGTATATGAATTGGAAAATTGTATATTTCGCTCGTGACGAAATTTCTATTGAATTTAAAGAATATGTTGTGATTGATTAATAACAGTAACGGATTATTTTTTGTTGCGTTCGTATTCATTCGTTAGTGTTTAGGTACTTTGGGCAATGTTCGTACAAGAACAAAGGTGAAAACGAGTTGTGCGATTAGTACCACCACAAATTCTATAATCAAATATTTCCAAGCATCGATTCGCTCAGCAAACTTCGGTTCTTCTGTTCGACGTCCATTAGCGCGTTCTCACAAACATCGTTCTTTTTGTACCAATATTTTTTTCCATCTTAAAACGACATAATACCCAACAATATTTCTTCAATATTTATAAAATAGTTTTCACATTAAATTCTGATGTTAATAAACTACATTCGTTCCTCATATAACTCATACTTTTTTCAATAGACTAAAAAGGAAACTTGTCCAGTTCAAATTAGTATAACATTTTCCGATATAATAAATCTATTTAAAATATGTATGAGATTTCGAATAACAACTCATTCTTTCAAAAAAAAAGTCATTATCTACAATATTTTAATCTTTGCAATATAAAACGGTTTCAATACGCTACCGGGACGAAACAACAAAGGATATCGCTTCTATAGGCAGACGAAGAAGGACACTTGGCCAGTTCACGGCAAAACAACCAAGAAAGACCTGCTGGTGGTTTTTCGCCAACGTAACGCCTCGCACGACAACCACCTACCCAACAGCCAAAGGTTGCCGACCACCTTCCATACACGGAGAAGTGATATGTACCAGCGTAGGCAGTCACCACTTTCCGTCTCAACACACTCGCATTTATATTCTATTTTATGTTCATAATTACATCTGTCTCTAAATCGAATTCTGGGGATTCAATAATATGCTCAAGATATTATATGGAATCCTTATCGCGGATCTGAAACGTCCGGATTCGTCTTTTTTGCAAGCTGATCTGCAAAATCACTGTCGAATATGTTAGATGCGCTGTCATTCTGCTTAATTGTTCATTTTAGATTCGTTAGATCGTATTAGCGATAACTTTGTATTTATCGTTTTGGAAAATAATCGATATTGCGTTTTGTTTCGGACACGTGTAATGAATTTAATAGCCGTGCATCCAATGGTAGTTTTCCTTTCATTTTCGTTTTGAAAATAAATTATGCGCTTTCAGTGCATTCACTTTCTAAAAAAAACACGCATGAAACGAAACGAAGTTCGAATGTAACATTTCAAAAAAGATCCGATCAATGGCTAACTGAATTTGTGTCGCAATGATTGTTCAAAGCATTTAAGACATGATTGATAGACGTTACTTTCAAAAATCGCCAAATGCAAGAGATGACGTCAACGGTTTTATATCTACTTTCGGTGTGACCAGGATTTTATATATTTTATACTTTACTATCATTTTCGATTTAATATATTGTATTTTGAACAGTCGATGTATTTATGTCTATAGAAAAAATTCATTTGACATTTAAAACAAAATGTCAAACTGGTTGATGATAATCACACATACGGATAATTCGTATAAACATAAAATCGATAGTTGAAAAAAATACTGAATTGATTTATTTCAAAACGATATTTGAACTTTTTCTATAATATAAAAAATTCCGCAATATGAACTGCCATTCACAAATAACAATAAACATTTTCATAATATCCTTTTGAAACTTTCCAGAATGAAAAAATGTATTCTTTAGTTTACAGGTTGATTTGGACATCTGTCCTAAATTGTGCCATTCATTTTCTTTTGGGATTTGTATTAAAAATGTACAATGAGTGTCAAAAAATATTAAACTAATATTTACTCTTATTATTAAATACAAACATCGCACTAATAAAATTTCAACTGTAAATAAAAATTAACGAATGAATATGGATGAAGAAACAAATCCAAATTACTGAACCGCAAATATGGCCGACAACAAGAAGAAACGGCAAATAAAGATCAATATTTCGAAACGAGAATTACTCGTCCGCGAGAGCCATTACAGCACCGATTAATTGCAATTTTTCTCCTTTCGTATCGGACGGCCATCTTCTTGGCGCCAAATTCAGCCGCCATTGCTGCGAAACGAAAGTACGAGTGCAACTAGGAGAACAACTTTCGCGTCACTTCTTGTCCCCTCGCATGTACAAAAAAACCAACAAAAAAGACACACGCAAGAGCGCATTGTCGATCGATAAAAGAATTGCATAATTCGGAGCGAAATTGTCTCGGAAAGACAGCTGGCCCGCAGCGGCCATGTCACAAATACATACTTAAATATAACGGCCCGCCATTTTGTTTCTTCCGCGGAATTGTTGGTATTCTCTGCATCTCGTTCTTCGAAACGAACGTGTGTTATCGTTAATTTTTCAAGTTTTTTCTTTCGCCATAGCGCAGATGAGACTACTTAGAGTCTTCTAAGAACGGCCGTTCTTAAAATCCGACACGGTGACTCATAGTTTATCCAATTACAATAAAATAAGCAATCGAGGAAAATTTAATGGAGTTGACAATGCTTAAAATGCGAATGTTTAATTTTTAATTCATATTAAAAGATGTTGAATCAGAGAAACATGGCCGACGTTTATTGTGCAATTTTGCAATAAGAAATCGCTCTTCGGAACCGCCGTGGTCAGTTTCTCAATCCATACATGCATACGAATGCATGAAAACTTGAATGTGCTCTATCTTGTGAAAAAATATCGGGAAAAAAATCTAAAATAAAACAAGCAAAAGTTAGATCCGGTCCCAACTCAGCGCAGAAGTGCCGAACCGGTTGACTGATTCCAGGAATTTTTATTCGTGGAGATGGGAACGTTTTCTGAAATATTAGTTAGCCATTTGAGCGACATTGGCGTAAAGATTTGCAACAAATGTTTCAAGGCGAGCGTGGTCCGATTGCCGAACTGCTTTTCGAAATGAACTGCTGAGAGGCTGTTGTACCATGATAATTAGTGCGGCTAGCGAAAGGTTCGCTATGTATTCAACATCTAAAATATACTTATTACAAAAAACTAATACGAAAATAATATTCGGAACGAATGAATCGATTTTTTATTGAAATATTCTCGATGATATGAAAATTTTCACGTTTTTTTTTATCAATGACCATTGTTAAACTGGACTCTAAATTTTTTTCTCTCATCAGTCCATTGTTAAGTGAGATCATATGAGACTCCAATAAGAAATATACGAGAACAATCCAAAACTTTCTTTCTAATTTAAAAAAAGACTGTTTTGCAGTGAAATATTGAAATAAAAAGCAAATTAAAAATTTACTTTTGCATCAACTCATTTCAATTCGGATTGATGCCTGCAATAAAATACATTCTATAAAAAATAACGCCTACATATTATACACCATATTCCACACAGTGAACGTGACCGTCAGCATCATCACTTTTACACAGCAAACTTATGCATTTAACACAATTTACGACCTTGATGCATCAAAGAATACCCATTTTTTAGTATTTCACAATTCACCCGTTTAAAAAAACTCATCAATTATCACAAAAAGATCGTCTTCACAATCTTATTTTCACCATTCAATTTTTGTAACCAGTCAAAGAAGATGACAGTAAACCGAATCATAATTTTCAATTCGAAACTTAACGAAGAAAATACATGTATTATTATATCAACGTCAAACCGATCGAGCACACTTCAATCACATTGTGTAAACAACAAACATGCGAACCGTTCCCAAAACGGACGGACATCCTGCACTAAAAGTGATCCTCGAAAGCACACAAGATAGACAATGAGTATATAGCGACATTGTGTACCTGCCCACGGCAGAGTCCAATCACCGAGGAATGCGTCCGCCGGACAAAAGGCGTTCTTCAGGACACCAGCACACTCCGTACCCTGGCTCTACACCATCCTCGGGTCAGCTGGAGCTGGTGGTCGACCCTCGTCGACCTTCGACGGCACGAGGCCCAGCAGGAGATCGCTGGTGTTTCGTCGAAGACGCACAACGCGACTACTCAGGACCGGATTCGATAGACAACTGCCAGGTGAGACACTGTTATGCGCCCACGCCTCGCGAAACAACCCACGCACTCTAATGCAATCGGTTTAGAATTGGAAGAAATATATTATAGTTTTTTTTTATTATAATTTGGAATATGTATTGATATGTTTAGGTTTTGATGTTGCGATTATAAAGTTTGGGTTTAGGGAAGTTTGATGTACTACTGTGTAAATTAAGTAATGAGACTGGCAACGTCGCGTTGGATCTGGCAACGTTGGAGGCGCTGGGCTT
>JAOXNN020000090.1:1178938-1215710 GCA_028571205.2 Hydropsyche betteni | reverse complement strand
AGAGCCATCAGATAAGGCTTGATCATCGTTGCGCAGAACGGGGTGTTATCGAGCATCACTTTGCCGATCTTGCCCATTTTGCCCTGACCGATGGGCCATTCTGGAGTCACATCCCCACGGGTGCCGTACCACACACTCAAATTGGGCTTCAAGGCGTTGGCCTGATCGCGGAACTTTTCCAAGCCACTCAGCAAGAGCCGCACACCCATAAAAGCGCGCACCAGCAGCATCCCAGCCGTCCAGTCGGACCAGCACGAGTCGCAGGTAGAAGCGCAGGAATTGTCGGAGGGTGTCAGGGTGGTGGTATCGTCAGCCATGGTGTTTTGTTGGAAAATGGAACGGGAGTCAGAATCGGGGAAAGGGGCACATTTGCGGCCTCAGCCACAATTGCCAGATATTTTTCGTGCCGGACGGCTTCTCACCAAACCGCGCTCCCAGGGCGGAGTTTCACTAGCCTCGGTGGCATCCCTGGTTTCATCTCGACAGAATCCAACTCGGCCCAGCTCTCCCCGATTCTTCGGCTCGCGTTTCACCGCTTTCTCTTCATCCCGCTTCGATGCGCCCATCCTCAGATCTCAGCCGCACCTCCGCTCAGCAGCTCTCCTGGCTGATGCCGCTCCACTTTTTCTGCGAGAAAGAGGGACGCGCCCTGCCCCGACTGGAGTTCTGTGCGCCCACCGACCTGCCAGACACCGCCCGCCGCCTGGGAGAACATCGTCGTCACGGGCAAGGCCCGCTCGTCCATCCGGCGTGGCGCGCGCGAGGCGGTCCGCCGCGTGCAAACCGGCGGGGCCGCCACCGACTACCACTACGTCGTGCATCGATGAGCGACCAATGTATTCCGTTTTCGATCGCGCGCGACTAAATCGCAAGTGTGCGCCCGGCCTAATACTTCAATCACATAAAATATTAATGATTTAAAAATAAAATATAACGACTACCCGACATGGTCGCAATCGTACAGTATTACGACTAACGTCAAACGGCGATCGAAGGTCGGCGATTTGACAATCCACGAAGCTTATGTACGTGACATGGGGGGCGAAGTGTCGCGCGCTTCCGGCGTGCAGCTGCCCCAGCATCCGGTGGAGCAGCGCGGAGCCTTCGCCCTGTTCAGGGCCACCCTGCCGACTCCGCCCCACGATGCCGTGTCTGTCTTCCGAGCTGAACAACCTTCAACTTCCACCCCGTCTTTGGACAAATGCGCTCAAGTAAGTCTTCCTTTTGTTATGGTGTTGTGTTGTGTAAAACAGTTGGCGCTCGTTGGTGTGTTGAGTGTTTCAAATGGCTCAATTGTGATATATTTATTGTAGAATTTAATGAAATATCGGCACCCATATATTATGAAATACATTTGGCACTGGCAGCAGCGAGGAATACATCACTTAGCGACGGAACCTGTCCAGTCTTTGGCTCAAGCGCTCTCGTCTCAGGACACGATGCAGATTTGTATGGGGCTGCATCAAATTGTTCAAGTTTTAGATTTTTTACATGATAAGGTCGTTTTTTATCATAAAATTCTGTACAATTTTTTTGTGATGATAAATTTTAACTTGATGGAATTTTTTTTGTTACAGGCTTCACAATCGCACAATAATATTTGTATTGATTCTATATATGTTGTATCAGATGGTACTTGGAAACTAGGTAATATGGAATTTCTTCAGCCTTTTACTAATATGAATTCTACTTACTTGAAAAAAATCAAGACGAACAGGTAATATTTTAAACATTTTTTTATTGCAGTAAATCTATTGGAGAAGGAAGGGTTAAAATAAATAAAAATTCTAAAATTGATCAATTCAATGAAAGTTGAATCATCGAAATATTTCTTATCCGTGATCTTTCCTTCTTGAAAAAAAAAACTGTTTATGATTGCATTTATTTATATATATTTTATGTTCTTAGTTTTTGGTTACATATTTTTTCAGATACGCTAAAGCTATAGATGAAAATGAAGAGTCAATAGATGATTTCACAAAAATAGATCAATTTGCTTTTGCCACATTGGTACATGATGTTTTTGTTGGAAGGAATGAAGGTATGTTTCATATTTATACTCTTTTTTCATATTTGCTGCTGTTAGTTAACATTTTAAGTATTTGCATTTATTACAGATGAAATACCACACCTAAAATCATTCAAAACATATTGTATTCAAGAACTTCAAAATCCAACTGCAAGTTCCAGACCAAAATTTTCTACTTTACTAAATCACGAATTCTTCAGTCAAGAATTCATTTCAATTCACAAATTTTTGATATCGCTTCCTGTCAAAACAGAAAATGAGAAAAAACAATTTTTTTCATGTCTCTTAGAAAAATTACGATTATTCGATGAAGAATCTGTCGCTAAACAACTTGCTATTCCATTACTGTCACGACTTGTACTGTTAAATTCTACAGCTAGAGATAAGTTATTACCTTATGTCCTTACCCCGAAAGGTATACTCTTTAAAATAATATTATAAAATATATCTATACAGATAACAGAATAATTTCATTAATTTTATAGATGACAGTTGTACATCAAATTCTCAGGGTCTTTTTACGTTAAAAACATTCAAACAACACGTAACGCCACATCTTATAAAGATGTTCAAAGTTAGAGATATTGTGGTGAGTTATAAATTAACTTAAAATTGGTTTGTTTTTCCATTATTAGTCATTGTGATTAATTTTCAGGTACGATTGTTACTTTTGAAACATTTCTATGGATACATGATGACATTTGATGAACATGATTTGACTAACTATATTTTACCGGATGTATGTAGAAAAATTATAGTATACTTATATTTCATATTATATTGTACAAATGCATTATTTTTATTTCATTGTAGCTTTTACTGGGTATAAAAGATACAGATGATACATTAGTTTCCATGACATTATATTGTCTAGCTGATCTTGTACCTATATTGGGTGCTTCAACTGTAATTAGTGCGAAACGTTGTAAATTATTTACAGATGGAAGACCGTTATCGCACCAAAACAAAGAATCTATAACTAAACTACCAAACATGAAAGATGATTTCTCTATAAAAGATAATAACTCGTCTGTTGATTTTACAATAACAAATAATGTTCCTTTAGCGAGTCTTATTGTCGAAGAAAGAAAATTATCTCTAGATAGTTCAAATAATACGTCGTCTTCAAACCCCATATTGAACTCTACAATTGATGAGAATCCATATGGAAGTAGAGAGTCGATAGAACTCGAAACTAATTTATTTTTACACGAACGCCCCTCTCCTGACGGTGGGGAAGATTTAGACAATGAGATTATTCAAAAACCAATCGAAAATCATCTCGAAGATAGTGATGAAAACTGGAGCGATTGGGAAGATAATGGGCATAATGCAAATATTATTTTAAACGAGATTGATCCTTCGGAATTTTGTAACACAATAAAAGAATCGTATATTAATAATTCGGTTGCTCTTGAAAGTGTAGAAGATCAAAAAAATGAACCAGTCATTGAATTGAAAGAAACACAAAATAATTATTCGAAAAATAACACCGTATTTTTACAAAAGGCTGCTATTGACGCTAAAACAAAAAAACTCACCGATATATCGGAACTTGATATAAAAAATCAAAAATATACTATTAATAAGGATAACAAATCTAACAAGGACGAATTTGATTTTTTCACCGATATGGAGCCTGTTATAGAAAAGGCCAGTGTTTTGAATATAAACAATACTGAAGATAAAACATTAAATATTGTAGATGAATTAAAAAATAATGAAAGTGATCAGCAAATCAGTTCGAAACTAAATTTCATTCCTGTCGAAAATGACCAATCAAAGGTTGATGCTGGTGCATGGGGCGACGTTGACTGGGAAGAAGACTGATATTTAGATGGGTTTTTTTCTAATCCTGAAAATTCGTTTGACTCCATGGAAGTGAAGCTGTTGACACTTGATCGCATTGACGTTTTGATATTTATATTCATGAACCTCAATTTTGAATCTGTTATATGGTTCACAATTATGTTAATTGGACTAATATGGTTTATTAATGTTTTTCTTTATAATATTTCAATTATTGAATAGTTATTAAATTTCTAATTTATATCTAATAAATTATAAATTAATATCAATTTCATATCTGTAGGTAATAGAATTTTTATAGTAAAATGTGTTTATATGTTTGATGTTTGTGGAAACATTCTTCATTTGCCAATCATTATATATTAGATTAAAAATGATATTTATTTTCAACAATATATTTATAATAGTCCACTAGAAACGAATTTGTTTCATAATTCAACTTGCAATTGAAATTTTGAGTTTTGTTCATAAAAATTGAAAGTGCTCAACATGTAATACTTATTCTTGAAATATTGTTTTCTAGTCATTCCATTTTCATTATTTATGTATATTTTACTTTTTATAAATACAACAATTATTATTGTTAAACTTTTTTCATCATATATCATTACCTATATACTCCTTCAAAAATAATACAATATTTTAATTAATTGATAAGACTTAACTGACGAGTCTTTCTTATTGTAACAGTACGTGCCTTAAAACGATACATTTTAGTTAAAATAATAACAAATCAAAATTGAAACAATGATAATTTTTTATAAATGAAAAAATATTAGCTACAATTAAAATGGTCAGAATTTTTACCCATTTATCAGAATTTATATGACATTCATCAGAATAAATATTGAATGGTCAGAATTTTATCTGGGTTTGTAAAAATTTATATTAAATGGTTAGAATTATTCTGACCAAAACATGATTAAAGTTCTGACCATTTAATTTTTTGCTAAAAATATTCCATGCTCCATGGCATGGAGCATTTTTTTTGTGTGTGTTCACTAATAAAATTTATTCAAAAAATTATAAATCAAATTTTAAACGAACAAAAAATTGAAATAACAATCGTTATCATGACTCAAATAATATTTCAGACCATTTTTTTACCCATCAATAAAATTTCAATAATAAACGAAATTTTGTATATGTGTTACCATAAAATCAAATTTATTATGCAATTAATTTTAATTATTATGATCAAATTGAACATCTTCGGCATATTAATAATTATTTTGATAAAATTCGTAAACGTTTTTCGGAATAAATAATTCATACCAACCGTACGCAAATAATTGAATTTTTAGGTTGGCAACACGCCGAAGTTCTCTTTCCCCGCGGGCCGTGCACCGGCTGCCGTCGACGTCATTTTTCGTCGTCTGTCGGTGTTTTCATCGGCAAAATGGTGAGCATCCTACCTCGTTTATCCTTTAAAATGTCCTTGAGGCTATCGACTTTGATACCCACAATCGATATATTTTATTTCTCTTCAATACCGTTCGATGTTTTACGATTACTTTTTCGGTAACCCACATTGTCTCGACTGTCGTATGGCTAAAAGTAATAATACCGATTATTTATGTTCTTAATCTTCCAAATTTCTTTATTCGTACATTTGAGACTTTTTAAAATATAACTAAACCATTACAATACATTTAATAAAGAATTTTTTCCAAATTATTCTACTTAACCTCCTAAAGTGTCAACGTCAAACTCGCGACTTCCATGTGTTCATTGTACATTGAAAATCGCTCAGCATGAAACTGAAAAGAATAAAATATGCTGAATTCCACCTTTGAATTACATAGAATCTTCTCAGGACCACATTCTTATTTCGTGTTAACCGATTTTTCACGTTAAGCATTTTCGTGTTATTAACCAACGAATTCTTTCGATATTTACAGGGTTTCGTGAAAGTTGTGAAGAACAAGCAGTACTTCAAGAGGTACCAAGTCAAATTCAAGAGGCGTCGTGAAGGTAAAACTGACTATTATGCCCGCAAACGGTTGACCGTTCAAGATAAGAACAAATACAACACGCCCAAATACCGGATGATCGTCAGATTGTCCAACAAAGATATCACTTGCCAAATGGCATTCTCCCGCATCGACGGCGATCGCATCATTTGCGCCGCATATTCCCATGAACTTCCCAAATACGGAGTTAAAGTGAGTATTGTCGATCATAAATGGATTAATCCTTACTTTTTCCCAATAATTTCATTATTTTGTCGTAGGTGGGACTTACAAACTACGCCGCTGCTTACTGTACCGGACTCTTATTAGCAAGACGTCTTTTGACGAAACTCGGTCTTGCTAAACTTTATCCTGGAACTGATGAAGTTACAGGAGGAGAATACAACGTTGAAGGAGTTGAAAATGGACCTGGAGCTTTCAGGTTGTTTTTTGCAATTATTTTTTATGTATGGACAGAATAATATCTTCATTTTTTATGTGAATTTAACTTTTTTTTATTGTCGTAGATGTCATCTTGATGTTGGTTTGGCTAGAACCACAACAGGTGCTAGAGTATTCGGAGCTTTGAAAGGAGCTGCTGATGGTGGCTTGAATATACCTCACTCAACCAAGAGATTCCCCGGATATGACTCTGAAGGCAAAAGTTTCAACGCAGATGTCCACAGGTTAGTTTCTTTTTATTTAAAACAAAAATAGTTTATACTGTGCTCCATACATCCCCCGGATAGACTAAGAGCTAATTCGGTCAGCAATATTTGGAGCTAAAAAATTTGAAAATAGTTATGGTTGTGAGAGCAAATTTTTCTTATATTTTTTCAAACCGCTAATTTCTACATATATTACTAATATTATTAACAAAATGAAAAGATTATCTTGTATTTGAGAATTTTTATGTGATATTTTCAGAGCCCACATATTTGGACAACATGTAGCCGATTACATGAAAGCTTTGGAAGGTGACGATGAAGAGTCCTTCAAGAGGCAATTCAGCAAATATATTAAATTGGGCGTCATCTCTGATTCCGTAAGTCAATCCATAACAATACTGTTATTTAATTATTTTAAAATTAATTTTCAACTTTTACTGATCGATTGAATGATAATTTTGAAGTCCATGGTGAAATTGCTGCTTGTAACTTTTTTTAACTATGCAGTGTCGAACATGGACGACATCAATTGTGTTGCCATTATTTATATGTATCAAACCCATTTTGATTCATATTTGTCAGTACAGACATCAAAGAATGATTGATTTTCTTTTTTCGTTCAAAATAATACAAAAATTTTATGCAAAACAATTATTTTACAGATCGAAGAAATGTACAAAAAAGCGCACGCTGCGATACGCGCCAACCCCGCCCACGAAAAGAAAGAAAAGGTGAAACCAGAAGGCGTACAACAGAAGAGATGGAACAAAAAGAAATTCACCCTGGCCCAACGCAAAAATCGTGTTTCCCAAAAGAAGACAGCCTTCCTCAAGACATTGCAGGCGACAGCAGTGGAAGCCTAATCATAATTATTATTGTAATGGTTTCATCAATACATTGATTTTATTGGAAATGTTTTCTTTTTTGAACAACCATTTTTCTCGAAAACATGGCTTTTATATGTCACAGTTCAAGTGTAAACTTTTGTTTGTTCACATCCAGACTAATTTGGGGAGACCCAAACTATCGATTTTAGTTTGAATGTCAACTGTCAAATTTTACCTACATTGCGTCTCAACTCAAAACTGACGTCATAAGTATCATGCTTGAGTTAGGTTGGGTTAGCAAAGCTTAAGTTGTGAAAACGTATTCAAAACAAATTCTCGAAGTTGAAACTGAAACGACGTGTAGATGTTACAGTTTGAACATTTAGAAGGTAAATAAACAGACTTTTTTGTTCGTGCACAAACGATGACACTCAAACTGTAACATACATACTTAGAATCAAATATATGAAACAAAATTGAAATAAAACTCAAAAGTATCTTAAAAACGTTTTTATTTAATTTAAATTATTATGGATGAAATCAAATCATATAATAATTTGTTTGACTCTTAAAAACGTTTTGTTGAATCATTTAATTTTTAAGTTATTTTATGATAAAAATCCACATTTTTGTAGTCACAAAATAAAAATAAAACTTGTGATATTTAACAGTATGCATTAACAAAATACGATCATGTATGCTCAAGTAAAGTAACTTAAAAAATAAATGCAGTAATTTTGAACTACTAACTTTGAATTAAAATATTTTTTTTTAATTTTCCAGTATAAAAAATATTTATGTACAATTTTTCTTAATTATATGATGGAAAATTAAGTGAAGGCTATACACAAACGATGCAATGAAAATTGGAGATTTTTTTAACATGTGAGGTTAAAATAAAAAATAAAACTTCATAAAATCACATTGTGACATTTGTATTAAATACCCTTAAAAATAATGAGCATTAGGATACAAAATATTCTGAATAAAAATAAGTCCAATGTGTACTTTTTTTTTTCAAAATAAATTATGCATAAATTGAAGAGAAATCAAAATAAATTAAATCTGAATATAATGTAACTACTGAAAAAATTTTGTACTTGAAGATAAGTAAGTCTTATATCATGTCCACATGCGACGTCTATTTGAGAAATATAAAATGTAGTTACCATAGCAAAATGCGATATCAGGAAGGAATGTAATTGATACACTTTAACAAATTGCTATTATTATATACGCAGTTAATAACCACCGTAAAATGAAATCTTTTCAATATAAAATGATAAATTCCAATGTTCTTTCTTACGCGAGCACCCGCTACAGCGTGATTAAAAAAATGAATTTCGAGAAACTGTATTAATGAAAGATAATTTGTAGATTACTAACTATCCATATATATCAAGAGAAAAGAAAGTATAAAAGCACTATTCTATTTGTCATCCACTGCCAAAACATATTATACAAGTAAAAATATTTAAACAAAAACAACCCTAAGAATAACTTATTTCTCAAAATTCATGTGTGTTTAGAACACTATTACAAGGTTTCATAAAATATATCTCACAAATAGTGCATTAATAATAATTTTTCAAAAGCTCAAGTTTTTTGAAATATTCAAAATATTGCTTTGATTGTAAAACTTTGAACATAAAAAACCATTTTCTTAAATATAAACAGGATTTTAAGGGAAAAGTTTCCCCAATTATTTTTAATTCATTTATTAATATTTGCTATTATAACACAAAGCAATAATGAGGATCAGTTATGGTAATGTGAATTTGCATTATGAAAATATCTAAAATATAAAAAATAGCTTGCCCTGAATTTAAAAGTACCGAAATTACAAAGAAGTACCAAAGAGCTAAAAAATAATTTTACTATACACACAGCCACTTTTTTTTAATATACATTTTATATGAAGAAAAAACATAAAAATGCCAATATATGCAATATATTGCTATTTGTATGTTAAAAAATGACATAAATACTTATTTAAATTTCCACAAAGTAAAAAAAATATTATATCACAAAGGTATATTAATCTGACCGTACTCAAGTAAAAGTTTTAATATCAAAAATAAATTAGAATTAATATCGGACAATTTTTCCTTTTAATTCATTCCCTAAACAAAGAGTAAGTAAAACAAGTTGAAAATTACTGACGACAAAAGACTTATTAACATTTACATATGTATCAATATTTTTTCTTTGTGGCAATCCAATAAATAGATAACTATGAATTTTTTTTCAGTACATATGTGACTTGTTTCTTTATCCTTTTGCAACCTGCATTAGCATAAAGCTGCTCCTCCGGAGGTCCATAAGTTATCGAAGATAACACATCACTGAAAATAGAAACATAAATAATTTTTATCAATTATTTCTTCGATTCGATGCAAATTCATGATTTCAGAACAAAAAATTCTAAACACACATCATTCGTCACATTGGTAATCGGTACATTCAAGAAGATCAAACCATTAACAAGAATGAAATGTATATATCAAGAACTTACTCGATCATTTTCGGTGTTGGATCCCAAAATCCTTGTTCTTTAAATTCGACTTCTGTACATTTCCTAACATGTCTTTCTTCTAATGGAAGGAAAGGTATATAATGATCTATATATTGCCCAGTTAACAAACTTGACTCTTTGAACCCTCCTGAAATAAATTTAAAATAATAAACCTGTTACGAAACATATGCCATACAGTAACAGACCAAAAAATACCGTTTTCGAATGAAATGGCCCTGAGGGTATTTTCAAAATCGGACAGTAAAACTTCTTCACGTGGTTTTTTAAGTTCAGTAAAACGTTTTGTTATTTCATTCCCTCCTACATTTGACAAGAAAATGAATACTGCGCCTCTAAAAAACCATGACATATTATTGAAAATATGTATTCGAATCTATTATTATATTTGTTTAAATTTGTTTTTGCTTACCTATAATCAACACCATCAATCTCAAAATGATGATCGACCATTGGGGCGATAATGTCAATCACGCCAGGTGGGATTTCGTTGACTTCATCAAAAATAATCAATGAAGTAGAACATGTAACTACAAGATCACGAATTTCTCGTGCTAATTTTTCCTAAAATTAACATATTGATTTAATAAAGAATTTCCACTTTTTTGTTGTCAAAATTTACTTAAACATCATTAAAAAATTGCATAAAATTATATTTTTCACTAGCATATAGCCTATTGAGTATCAACGGACACCAGTTTCGACTTTCTAAGTGCATTACCAGCTTTTGAATTCGAAAAAGGACTCTTATTATTAATTTTAATATGATTGTGTCATAATGTTTTCATTTGAATCAACAAATTGAGTGCGTAATTTTGATAATGTGCATTTCTTCGGATAAATGAAAATTGAATATTATACATAAAGAGATAATGCTATCAAACTAATAGATGAAATTATGATTTGTTTATAACGATAATGCAACTTAGAAAAAAATTGAAATTAATTTTTACCCTATATTCAGCAACACGTAAAGCACTAGGGAAGTGAAGCCTTCCTATATACAATTTGACAAATTTACTAGACAGTCCTCTTTTGAATAAAGATTCAGCAATAAGAGATGCAACATGGTTTTTCCCGCTTCCCGTCCATCCATGAAATGACAATGTTAAAGCTTTGTGTCCAGTTTTTTTCTTGAAATTAGAAATATGACCATGCAGTATAGGAACTATTTCATTCACCATTGGCTGCCCGAATACTTTATTTTCTAATTTGTGTTTAAGCACTGAAATTTTTAGTCGAATAAGCTTAGTAAACAATTTTCGCAAAAATCAATAACACTTTACTTATATTTTTCGCAATATTACCATTCGTGTTATACGGTATTTCATCGTCGTTACAACATTCCATATATGAACAACGAACTTTATATGAAACGTAAGATGCTATTGAACCGATTGCAGCTGCACCTGCTCCAATAGTAAGAAATTCAGCATAAGCTCCATAACTTAACATTAATAAAATGTAGAATCGTGTCCATGTAGAGAATTTCATTTTTTTTTAATAATAGCTGAAATTTAATACAGAAATATAGCAAACGTTTCACTTACACTTACAAACATTTTATTTTAAAAATTAATGAAAAAAATGATCAAATTTGGAGGATAATATGAAAAACATTTCATAAATCAAAGATACATAACCTTTGAAAATATTTTTTGAGGTTACACGTATATTATAAAAACTTTAAAAGATATAAATGAAAAAGTATTCAACATTTTATAATCACATAAAAAATCAAACTTTTTATATAAAATATACACTGAAATTTGTATATTTACCAATTTTAATATGAAAATACCGATCCTGTCAAAAGTATTTTGGGCCCAAAAACACGTATATGCTTATGTCACTTATCTTCAATTCGTAAAATTTTCATTGATAAGCAACTATCTAACAGTGATGATGGAGCTTTTTTTTTATTTTTTATTATGATTATTCATGAGAACAAGCATATATCGAATGACCCATCAACATCATTTAAATATATTATATTATGTACAGTTCATAATCGAAATAAATTTATATAATTGATGTAAAATAAAATAATTTAATCTAATTAATGCTTAAAAGGAATGAAATCTAATTGTATGTAAAGTATTGGTCGAAAATTAAGTTATGTAGACATTATTTGACAGGTTACGCTTTTTGACATTTGATTGTAAACATCAAATGTTTGTGTTTGAAAGTTAAATGCTTAAGTTCCTTAGAACATCATTTATCATTTAGAATGGAACTTATAAATTACCCTAATGTGAAATCACTATGTAGAATTTGCTTCATTGAATGCACACAATTAGTTTCATTATTCGATACGAAACGCGATGTCAGAATTTGTGATCAAATATTTTATTGTTTGAACATATCTATAAAATATCACAAAGATATTACGAACGAAATATGTTTTAACTGTTTAAAAGAACTTGAAACAATAGTGAAGTTCAAAAAGAAATGTGAAAAATCTGAAACTAAATTTGAGCAATTTGTCAATCGGGAATGTGTTAATGCTAATAAATTAAAATCTTCAATAGTAAAAAAATCATCGATAAGTTCATCGTTTTCACCAAAAATCAAAGAAAGTTTTTCTTCGTTCATCTCTAACACAAAAGACAATTTAAAAAATAATAACAAAATTCATGATAAACTTTTAAATAATGTTAATAGTGAATTTAGCAACATAAAAAATATAGACTCTAATAATTCTCAATATCCTAAGAATGAACCGACTAATAGTCATGTAAGCAAGCCGATTTTTAAGAAAAAAAACCTCAATTCTACTGACCGGTATAAATGTGACACTTGCAATCTTCAATGTCAAAATAAATCAGTACTCAAAGTTCATATGCGAACTCATTCAGGGGAAAAACCCTTTCAATGTGAATTTTGTAAAAAGAGATTTGTATCTAGTTCAAATATGAAAATGCATATAAGATTAACTCACAATGATGATAAACAGGTATTTTGTAATCATCTTCACATTTGAAAATAAAAATTATGGTATATTGTGAGTAAATTTAAATTCCAGGTTTGTTCCGAGTGTGGTAAATCCTTCAGCTGCCTCACTTATTTGAAACGGCATTTAATAATACATTATAAAGTTAAGCCGTATGGTTGTACCATTTGTCAAAAACGATTCACGACCAAATCATATTTGAAAGAACACATTGCTCGTCACAAAGGCGACAAGAAATTCTTTTGTGAAATTTGTGCAGCGAAATTCATATCAGACGTGAACCTAAAACAACATATGGTAGTTCACGGGATACAAAAAAGAAATTTTAAAAGGTTAAAAATATCTATATTTTTTTAATGTGTGAAAATTAATTAAATTTCTAAAATATTGAATGTTTTTATAAATTCATTAATCATATTTGTTTTATTAAAAAAAAAATTTTTTTTTAATGTAAACAAGTATTTTTTAATATATCGCAGACATGAATGCACCTTTTGCGATTATAAAACAACAGGAAAAGTAGATTTAGCTCGACATATAAGAAAACACACTGGTGAAAAACCTTTCCATTGTCCAGAAGAAGGATGTCACTCGGCTTTTTCAGGCAAAGGATCTCTCAGACTACATGTTAGGTTTGATATTGTTGATGGTTTTTAAATATATAATTTTTCTTATCTATTTACTGAATACTTTTCTTTCGTAGAATTCATACTGGTGAAAAACCTTACATCTGTAGTGAATGTCCTGCGAAATTTTCTCGTGGTGATAAATACAAGAACCATATGTTGAAGAAACACAATATTACAAATATAACATCGAACAAACGTTCTAAGCTGATCGTAAAAGAACTAGCAGAAGCAGTTGAAAACGGTCAAACAGTATGTGTTCCAATAGACATATTGAAAACATCAAACTCATCTCCGTAGTCTAATTTTTCATTATACCATTCTTAAATTATAAATACTAACAATTTTAATAAAACCTCAAAAAACACTATGAATAATTATTTCATCATCATCATTGTCGACCCGTTTTGTCCCCACTGCAGGACTAGGTCTTCCCATCAAATATTAGGGGTCTAGGCTATATACCTTATCCGAGAGCCAACCTCGTATCGATGAATAATTATTTATTTCATCAAAACAACGCAATAGAATCTCATTGGAAAGACGAATCTACCAAAGACTTGTTCCAACGACCGATTCGACAACTAAAACAGACCTTCAATATCACATTAAATGATCAACCACCATATATTGAACTTTAACTGAGCAAAATTATCATATAAACCCATATTGTTATTCTCGTAGCCGACAGAAGAAAATCCTTCAATACCACCCTCGACTCGATCCAACAACCAAATTTAAAGCCACAACTTTCCATGAATCACACCAAACCAACTACCAGACAAGAATCGAATAGATCAATGAACAAACTCTTGTAAATATTCAAATTTTGCCGGAGCAGCCAGCTGAAAACCATTCTATCCCACCCGGGGTCTGACCGCAGACATCCAACGGTCACCTCGGGCAGTCGACCGCCAAAAAGCCAGTCACGAATGTGGCAGAATGCAACTGTGACCTCCGCCTGGGCCATTTTGGAGCTGGCGTGACCAGCGGCCATGTCGAGGAAGCGTTCTGCATAAAATGGCGCGCCAATTTCGCGATCGGTCTGAAAGTGGAAGTTGGCGTGATCGCGTGATCGTTTTCACTGCTTGATCGTATTGCCGTTTTATGTAATGCTCTCTTTTCCCAGATGAGGCTTCTCATTTCGTTGTCTGTTCCGTTTGAAAATGTTTCGTTTCGATAATGCTTTTTATATGCTTAGCTAGAAAACAGTCTATTGAGGTCTTAAATTTTGAATATAATCTGAAATTTTACTTGTGAGAATTTTGTCGAATCACACAAGCATAATGTGTGTGATTAATTCTTTGAACGGTTTGAATTTACTTATGTTTTATACTTAAAATGAAAAACTGTTGCTTTTCAACATATTATATATTTATATCTCATACATATAAAGAATCGTGTTTTGCCCCCCTTAAAAAAACTATTATGACCGTGATATTTTGTCAGAAACGAAAATGTGATATTCTTTCAACCATTTAACTGGCTGTTTTACTAAATTTTTTTTATCATCCAAACTTAGTAATTTTATTTTTTTAATGAATCGCATATTTCAGTAATAAAGAATATACATTTTTTTCAATATGTTCATTTTTCTATTGTTTATTTCACACTGATTGTAAAATATAATAATAAAAAAATAATTAAAGCTGCCCACAAAAAGTTGATGTTTATTTTTATTGTCAAAGAAAAATAATTTAACTGCAATTGGTTAAAAAAATAATAGATATAAGCGGTTAATACGTTCCGTCCGGTCGGTTAAGTGTCTTAAAATTTTATATATGAATATTAGATTTGAGTAAAGCAAAACAAAAATACATGAAATTTGTATAAATATAACAAATTAACTAAAAACGTAAAAATACATGCAATATTATTCCGGCTTAAAATTTAATATAACATTCCGCACACGAAAATTGTATCTAAATATCATTAAAATTCTTAATACTATAACAAATCAAGCATTCGTTCAATAAATTATCACATAAACGAAATAAATTAGACGTTGAAACATTTATAAATAAACCATTACCGAATCGAGATTAACAATTAAACATTTCCGATAATTTCGATATTAAATCTCGACCGATTATCACAACAATTGTTTTATTTTTAAACGAAAACATAATGGAACCGAAACTGACCACTGGAATTCGGACGGCCTTTTGTCTTTGGCTTATCTCCAATTTCACGTGCAAAAATCGTCTTTCACGCAATTTCTGCATGATCTCGTCAGTTATCTTCGCCTCGTTAAACTAATTTTACCTCTTCGCCAATTATCTCATTATCATGCAATTGTCGAACGACCGAAAAATAAACTGTGTCACATACGATTTAGTCACGAGAAATAATGACGCAACGTGTGACTTTGATACTCGAAAATCAAGGATATATTCAAACCATTACGTTTCTAAATGGTGCGAGAACGATTTTGCAAATTTCAATGCGAAAATATTGTTTTCGATAAGTTTTATAGCGATAAGGTATAATTGAAAATGGCGTGACGGATTTTTTTTTTGTTATTGAATCGCACAGAATTTAAACGATAATTCCGTAATCTGAATGAAGTATAAAAATGGATGATTGCACTGCTTACTTCAAATGATGCCAATTCAGGGAAATAGTCGACTTCAGGAAGTTTATAGCCCGCTATTAAATAATTTTCTGTAATATTCAAAGTAATTGCAATACTTCAAAAAGTGTGTTACAATTATTATTTCGTTAATCTATAACATAATATCACCTTTTAGCATCTCCATTTTTTTGTGATTATATAAATTTCATATTTGCAAAGATTGCATATCAACAATATTATCTGAAAAAAAAATTACAAACGTGAAAATTCCCAAGATTTTATAAATTGTGTCAAAGTCTTTTCGGGTCGTCATAAATGATATCGAAAAAGCTCCAATCAACATTTGGAAACATTCAGTATCGGTCAAACAATAAAAGTCTTTTATGTTTGTTCAATTATCATTGAATTTTTAGATCGCATCAACATTCGAGTCATCGAGTGCATTCTTGTCGTTTAAATATTTATGATTCGTTGTGAAATTTGTTTTAATAATATAGTTTTGATTAATGTCAATTGTAGAATGATGTCCGTATTATTCATTACTTTTCTGATACTATCAAAAGTTTAGGATTTTTTTCTTATCTGTGTTTAGTGATAAGGAGATTACTCAATGAGGTTGAGTCATCATCTTTCAAGGAATTAGAATACTATTATTATATTTTTATTGTTAAGTCAACGATATATAATAAAATCTCAATCCCACTTTCGACCAGAAGGAAGTATAAGCCCCTCCCGCCTCTAAATATTGGAAATCATTAGAAATTTTACTTTTTTATGTCGAGATATATCGCACGATAGTAAATAAATTCTTTGAAACCTTAAATTTATATATATACCAAATGAAAAACATCAGCATATTTGTATCGCATACAAAAGTTATGTTTTGCCCCCTTCCTCCCTTAAAAATAATCTTAATTATGTCTTGCAATTACACTTTAACTATTTATTAATTGTGTTGTTTGAAATAATATAAAAGTTCTGTTAAAAATTCGATTGATTTTAAACATTTTCATAATTAGATCTACCGAATTTTAAAATTTTCTATAAGAAAATATGAAAATCAGAAGATTTTACTAACAAATGTTTGAGGTTTGCAAGATAATGCGTTTACGATATCATTCAAACATTTTTCCTTATCCGCATAACGATAAGAGATAACTCTCGAAGAACTAGAAATAGAACAATCCGTTACCGAAAAATTCACCTACTAACCGCAAAATTTTTAACTTAACCGTCGACAACCGAACCGTAACACAAATCGAACACCAAACACGATCCGGACCATCGAAAGCCCCCCATTAAAAACGAATTATTACCCATTTTATTCTTATTCGCCCTTCACGCACCAACAACAAGTGAGCCGCCATAAACCTTTTCAGCGACGATGCACATTTGGGAACCGCTGGCCGGCAGAAAATGCTCGCCGACAACTTCCATGGTAATGTTGTCATAGTAATCGAATCAGTGATGGACGATTGTTTGGCGCGGAAAGTCGCGCCATAGTCCTCGGCGGGGAAAACCGCGGATTTACCGTTTACAACAGTTACCGTCGGCTTCGCCGGGGAGCGTGATTGTGAGTAATGAGGGTTTCGTGCGGTGGAATTTTACCGATTGTCGTTGTGCATCCTCGTTTCCGTTATCGCGAGTCCTTTCAGCGTCTAATGCTGGTGATAAAAGGGTTTAGTGTTCGTGTATATGGGTATAATATACGTATGTTGGTATAATCGTAAATTTACAATGTATGTGTTAACATATGTTGATTTATACTTGCATATATATAAATGTATATATGAGTCATTCTGAAGACGATGCTTTTAATTTTATTGATTTTCGTATATTTTAATCAAAGAATTTACTGATTTTTTTTTCTAAATATTAGAATTATTTCCTTTTTTGATCCTAACAATAAGTATGTTCTATAGTAATTTTTAAAAACATTATGTTTATATTTTTTTGTTTAATAAATTCTTATATCAACAAAAATATGCTCATATGTAGTTATATATGTACGTACACATAAATACATACTAAAAATATACATATTTTTCATAACGGATCCGAAGATTTTTCAATTTCATTCCCATATATATTTTTTATTAAAGAAAAATGGATCATGAAAACAACTTTAATTTTTTTTCGATAATTTCCAATGAATGTACTACACTGAAAAATCACTGTTCTTCGTATTAAAAATATTGTACAATATTTAATTCAAATGATTTATTAAGCGAGTTTCCTTATCTTTGTTTTTTTTTTTATAGATTATCATGATTGAATTTTATATGAATCTTTTCTTTATGAAATTTCCTTCAGTGGGTCGAAATTCTAACTGATCTGTTTTTGGATATATTTCGAACAAAATAAATGTGGAACAGCCGGAGTGCATTGTTTGTTTATAATAACGTTTCTATGAAAGGACACTAAATAAATCTATTATACTTCAATTTATTTTATAACTGATAAATTGGCAAACGTACGACGTTGATCTTTGTACATTATTGTTGTTATTGGAGTTCGCATGTTTATTTTGAGGATTTATACCGATTTCTAAATTGAGCACATCATTAGTTCAACTTAAAATAGCGTATTTTTGTTTATATTAATTTGCTGTTGTAATTTAAAAAAAAAATTATCAAAAGAAAAAATATTTTAGCTGAAAATTACGATTATTTTCAATCTGTTCATTTATAAAATAATCAACGATAATGATTATTTATTTATTTTTTACTTGATAATGTTAAAATATAAATTATTGCTGAGTTTGCAAACAACAATTTTGTGCTTGTTGAAACAATGCGATTACGCAATTAAGGAAAATGCTTGACAAGGACAATTTTATTTTTATCTAATCAAAAGTAATTTTTTTTGTACATTTTCTGTAATTTTTGTTTTATGCAATCCACCTTTAATTGAACATAAAATTTTATTTTATAAACTCACAAAAGTGTACGCGTACTCGTTTAGGCGAAAGTTGCACTTAAAGTGCAAGGTAACTCAACATTTTATTATACAATGCAGAAACGTTCACCTTTCACTGCAAAATTTCTCAATCCATAATTAAGAAAATAAAAGTTCTATCGAACATAATAATTTTTTTCCCGAATATTTTTGATTTAATTAAAATTATATTTTTTTTAGAAGGACCTATATTACCCAAAACTTTATTCTAAAGATTAGAAATGTGTGAAATAATTGTTAATTTTAATACAATGTTCGATCTAGTAAAAATTCTATAATTTACCAACTGTCATTTCATAAAAGATTTTATAATTTTTTTTAAGGGTGCGCAGTCGTGAATGTGAATATACCTTATGTCACTAAAAAAATCAATTGTATGAAATAATCACCTTTTGAACAATTTAAAATAAAGCACAAATTCGTATAAAATATAAAACATAATATTATATTATAGTTAATTTAAAAACATTCCTTAATCATAATGCAATAAGAACTTGAATACTATGTCAATGAATGAGCCGAGCGGCATTGAAACGAACATAAGGGTGCGCGCGACGTTTACATTTCATCTTACGAGTTGCGCGTCGTCGTTGCGCCCCATTTTGTTGCGACTTCCCAAAAAAAACTGAATTGTAAACGTGAATAAATCTTAAATTGTTCAACAACCTTCCGAAAGGAAGCCCTTGAGTGTTCCGCGCAAGGGTGCGTCGATTAAATGTGCACCCCCCCGCTCAGGCCCTGCGAAAGCACGGACAAAGCTCATCGCGACTTCATCACTCGTCTAAAGCTATAATCTCAATACAGCCTTCAATAAAGACCTCGTTGATGTTCCATTGAAGGTAGACGATCAATAATCGATCACCACCTTCCCTAATCAATAATTATTTTTTATAATTTTAAACTTGGTTTATGTTTTTTTAGACCTGGTTTAAAAATGGCGGCCTATAGTGTTCTATTGGGTTGTTTTATGGCTCTGCTTATACTTTTGTATACCATCAGTTCAGTTGCCCGATATTATATTAAAGTAAGTATTTTAATTATTTACATTAAAAATCATTTGAATAAATAATACAAGTTTTATTTCTGTATTACAGTTCACATTTTTTGTGTTCGGATGCCTTATTGCAGCCACTGTACCGTTACCTTTGATGTTCTTGAAACCCCGTAATCCCGATAATGCTTTGTAAGATACAAATTCGTTAATTATTCATGTATTAATTTATGAAATTTCAGTTTGTTATTCTGATTATATTTTTATTTAGGTTTCCAGCTTGGTGTTGTCGGCAAATTGGTAAATTGATGGGATTGTCGTGGGAAGTTCGTGGAATTGAAAATATAGATAATTCGAAAGGCACTGTGGTCGTGATGAATCATCAGAGTTCTTTGGATTTGATAGGTATATTCATTTTTTGCATATTAGGAAATTTAATTTGTTATAAAAGTAATTTTTCATTTTAGTGCTAGCAATATTGTGGCCGTTGATGAAACGAAGTACTGTGGTTTCAAAACGGGCTCTTTTCTATTTATGGCCTTTCGGTTTGGCGACATGGATGTGGGGAACTGTTTTCATCGATCGAAGAGACAAACGTCAAGCGCAAAATATTCTCAATAAACAAGTAGAAGTAATAAAGAAAAAAAAGGTATATTTCTTATCATTGTTAAAATTAATTTTGCGTAAAATATATTCCTTTAAATGTATTTCATTTATTGTAAATTTTGCAGGCGAAACTTTTGCTTTTTGCTGAAGGCACAAGAAATAGCAGTGAAAAATTATTGCCTTTCAAAAAAGGAGCTTTCCACATTGCACTCGATGCAGAATGTTCAATCCAACCCGTTGTTGTTTCTCGATACTATTATCTGGATTCTAAAAGACCAAACTTTTCCTCCGGTACTAACAAATTTCATATGTATGTGTATTCAAAGTGTTATAAAATATAATAAGCACAAATTTCATTACAGGTCGCTTCATCGTTTCAATTTTGCCGCTTATATCTACTGAAGGTCTCACAAAGAATGAAATTACTGCTTTAGTTGACGATTGCTATGCAAAAATGCAAGAAAAATACACCGAGGTGTCTTCGGAGGTGATGTTGACCGAAGGAAATAATAATTTGGCTTCGTACAAACCACACATGTGATTTCATTAAAATTAAAGGAAATAGGCGAAACGTTTCAAATTTACATTGTTGACTTTTTTCAAATATTTATATATCTACAAAAATACCGAAAGTTCATAGTTGGTGCTATTTCCATGTTTGTAATTCTGTTATTTTAATATGGCTAGGAGGAGTTCCTATAATGATATTGATAAATTAGAATTATTTAATTGTTACATTTAACAATTTTGTTGACGTGTAAGAGAACTACAAAAACAAAAACGCACACAAATTATAATAATTGAAACATGACAGTGTATTGTTGACAATAGTTTGTTCATTATTAGTATTTTACATGCTACAATAGATAATTGATAATTTACTTTTCTATAAATATTGAATTTTTCACGCGTGGTGTATTATATGAATATATAACGAATAGATATTTATCAATGAGCTATGATGTCTAGTAAAAGAATTACGCATATTATTTTATTAATTCGAGGAGTGTGCAGTCAAAAGTAGAAATTGCAAATTGTCGTTATTAGAATGGCTAGGGTTGATCTTTTGCTAGTTCACATTTAAGTACCTGACACGCGATAATGTTTATGATTTGGATTATATAAAGTTTACAATCAGGAATATCGAACGAAGTTTTAATTACCACTGAATAGTTGTGTTTCATAATGTAGTCTTATGAAGTTTTTACAAAATGATCAGCTAAAGGTTGATTGTTTTATTTTTCATATTTAAAATTCGGTTCCAGTTTAAATTTTCTCTACGACGAAAAATATATACGATCTCATTATGTAATATGATCAATTTTATGAAAGTGTATTTGTGTATACCTGAAGCTATTCTTCCATTTATGTTATTTTTTTATTGAAAACCAATAAAATATTTTTACTAAAACCAATTGTTTTGTTTTTTTCGAACCTCAATTGAAATTACTGCTTTTACACTCCAAATTCAACCTTTACAAATCAAATTTAACTCTTTTCAAAAAATATGTAGCGTTTTGCTATTCAATTTCAACCTATTGATGATAAGAAAGGTGATGACAAGAAAGTTTATATTTTTTTCATTTATTTGTGCCTATGTAAAAATTAGCAACTGAGATAATCATTACTAAATTAAAAAATAAATTTTATTTCATTGATTACTTTTACAACGATCTTAATAATATTATAATATGTATCTAGTTTCCAGGGCTTGTCTAAACGACACTAGCACACACGACACTGGCACACGTGATCCTACAACGCCGAGCGCAGAACACAATCCGCGAAAATTTTCGATACATTATGATTAAAATAAATTATAAAACATTGATTGGAGTGTTTGATCGTCGAGTAATCCATCAATTATCCTAAAACGCGTTGTGTGCGCTAATGTCATTTAGGCAAATATCCGATCACTAAAAATTTATAAAAATCACTAACTGATTTATAAATTTAAGCAGAAGAATAGGTTAATTGATTATACAACGATCGTTGAATATGTAATACAGTAAACATATAACGTTAAGATAGATTCCACGTTATAGGGGGTTAAGATTTTTCAATTTTAATTTTAATTTTTAACATTTTTACGTGTCAACTGCTTGTTCCAAATGCATTTGAAAAAAATTTGAATTTAAATGCATTTGAACGATATAGGGTGGGGTTTACTGTAAAAAAGGCAAAAAATTAAATGATCAGAATTTTAATGAAAAACGATCAGAATAAAATGATGAATTGTCAAAATAAAATAATTAATGGTCAGAATTTAATAATAGATTATGTTAGGTTAGGGTTCTTAATTTCTGACCATTCAATATTTATTCTGACCTTATCGATTTGAATTCTGACCAAAATAAATAAATTATGATAAATATTCTGACCAAAACCGTATTTAAAATCTGACCATTCAAATAGCAGCCCATAAAAAATGACTTTGGACATATTTTGACAAGTTTCGATCGGCGACCGGTCACGTTGGTACGGCGGCTGTCAGTCAGTGTCACACACACGACGCGATGGGCGAACGATCGGACCGAGACCGAGACCGGAGTGCGAGCGGAAGGACGGGCGCCGGCATCAGCGGCGGGGGCGTCAGCGCCATCGCCAACGCGGGAACCGGCTCCAACTCCGGGAACTCCGGGAACGCGCGCTCCGTCCCCCGCGACGCGCACGCCGTCATGGGCATGATGAAGGAGCTCGGAGTGACGGACTTCGATCCGCGCTGCGTCACCCAACTGCTCGAGTTCGCTCACCGGTACGTCACCGCCGTGCTCGAAGACGCCAGGGTCTTCGCTGCCCATGCCAAGAAAAAGAGCGTCGAAGCTGATGATGTACGACTAGCTGCAGCAGCTTACGCCGAAAGGGCTTTCACCGCACCACCACCACGCGAATTACTACTAGAATTGACTCGCGGCAAAAACCTTGCCCCGTTACCTCTTGTAAAACCACATTGCGGACTCAGACTCCCACCCGACAGATTCTGTTTATCCGCATGCAATTATAGATTGTCCCGAGCCCGAAGGCCCAGGCCGTCCCATTCCACTGCACCGTCGGGCCCGCAATCGCAACAGAACCAAACATCGACCGTCAAGCGGCCCGGAACTCTCGTCACCGTCCCCAAGACTCAGGCCGTCAACGTGCCCAAGCCGGTGTTCAAGTTCGCTTCGGCCGGAAAGGGAACCACCAAGCCGGTCACGGTCAAGATGGAAGTCGACACGGAATCGGCCGTCAAGCGGAAGAGGGAAGACGACGACTACGACGCTGCGTAGTCGGAACGGCGCCTCGCGGTCCTCGCGTTTCCTCTTCTCGGACGCGTTCCGTCGCAGGAGTTTGAAAGTGTCAAATGAAAGTCGCTCGTTTATGTCGGAACTATTTATTGCAAGAGATACTATCTATGTATGACATGTTTTTAGTTAGCGAATATAATTATAATACATATTGGATCGGACTGGTGTATTTAGAAATTTATTTATAAAATCACTAGCGACAAGAGTGTGATTCGACTGTTGGCATCGACGTTGAGAGTGTCTTACGAGTATAGAAATTTC
Source organism: Hydropsyche betteni (assembly GCA_028571205.2). Lineage (NCBI taxonomy): Eukaryota > Metazoa > Arthropoda > Insecta > Trichoptera > Hydropsychidae > Hydropsyche > Hydropsyche betteni. The sequence goes on along the minus strand of JAOXNN020000090.1, from coordinate 1,191,635 downwards.
ATTTAAAAATTACAATGTGTCTACTTATCTTAAATATGAAATATATACAGTTCTGAAAATAATATACAATACGCTAAAAACAATGTTGTATCAAATTAAATAACGAAAAATATATATTAATAAGTTATTTACACACATGAAGTGATCGTATTTTTATTATTTTAATGTACATATCCTAATTATTGGCTCACGAAATGATTACGCGATGGAATCGACGCATGCGTTTCAAAAATTCCCAATCTCAAACGATTCAACACGTTACGTAATTGCACTTTTCGTCAATAAAATTAAATCACGAGAACGATTCTTTTTACAAGTCATGATATAGCAAAACTAGCTTCAGTCACGAACAAATATTACGTGTTACATTATTTACATTGAAACAATACGGTTATGAATTTATTGCAACTGACGTGACGCTACAAAATCGAACGAAACGTGGCACCAAACACATACGTTTGTCTCGAAAATAACCACTACTAATGAATACTATGAAAACAAATTGATTTGTCGAATCAGCGTGACCGGATACATTATACTTAATCCTAGACTGGATTAATTATGTTTTTATCAAATAGAGAAACAAAATTATGATCGATACGAAAGAACATGCCTTTCTATTGCACGATTTAAATTTTTCAAATGTTTCGACGACCGATCGATCGCCCAAGCCGTAAACTAACTGCATGCAAAAGCTAGAAGTTTTCATCGTCGGTGCTTACATTAAACGTAAACATGTTCACGGTAAAAAATTAAACTCTTAGAAAGTTCGATTTGAAAAAAAATATCAACAATCCACTGGTACATACATTTAGAATAAAAAAGGTCTTAATATTGAATCATAAAAACTTAATAGGAAATATTAAATATTTTTGGTAACAATAACTAATTATATTTAGACTTTGAATTATGCGGCTGCATATATGACTTCATAACTTCATTATTTAGAAATATGGGACAACAGCACTTGCAGTTTTACATATTGTGAGGGCAGAACAATTTTACTCCTAAATAGTTAACATTCTTTAATATCAAAAGTATTAAAGAAGACTATTATTGGTATTAAAGAAGACATTTTTGCAATCGTAAGGTATTACAAAATTTCTTTATAAAATAATCAAATATTTTTCACTAGCATTCTTGAACACCTTAACAAAATTATATTTAGTCCACTAATACAAGGTAGCAGCTTCTTTTTATTCGACTCGACTTTAATTCGCTGCCTCCGGCTGTGGCTGAGCGGGCGGCGGAATATTGTGTTGTGCTTCATATTCCATCACTTCCTGATAAATAAGCTGCTTCCATTGTTCCACGGTATGTTCGCGCTCATCCACAGAATGATCGTAAGGACCTGGTGCCGGCTATAAACAAATCAAAATTATATAAACAATCCGTATTCTAAAAATTACACCTTGAAAAAAAGATCAAATTGAAGAAACCCACAGCATTTACTTCTCCTTCATCATACCACACGTTAATATAAGGATGTAACAAAGCATCATCCACTGATATCCTGCGCTCGGGATCAATGACCAGCATACGTGACAGAAGATCACGCGCTTGTGAAGCCTGAAATATAACTCATAGCTATCATAATCTGTAAGGTATTCTATCAAATTAATAGCGTATGCTAGTAAAGATTTAAATTTTCAAAATAAATATCGGCTTGAACTTCAAATTCGATCAGAGGGAAAGTTTAGTGATCTGAACAAGAATTGTATTTGAAACTAGCAGACTGGTGTTAAAATATATAATAACCTTAACCTTAAGTCTATTGTGTTCATTACTATCTGATGGAAAAAGAACGTCTGGGAATAGCCGGTCGAACGAGTATCCCGGATAACGTGGCCGATTCTCTACGTAATTCCGAACAGTCGGCTGTAGTCTTGTCATAAATTGTGCTGCCGGTGTGCCGAGTTGCTCTAAAAACGAAAAATAAGAATATAAAAATCTATTTTAGAAACTTGATAAAGAACAAATCTCTATAACCTTACCGATTATTTTATTCCACTGGTCAATATGATCTGTGCCTGGGAATAGAACGCCACCTCTGATCATTTCTCCCATTATACAACCAACAGACCAAATGTCCACATTTTCAGTGTAGCCCATTCCGAGAATGACCTATATTTTCATAAAATTGATGAAACTTGTAGATTTAAACCAAGAATCACAATGCACGACTTAATATTATACCTCAGGTGCTCTGTAATATCTAGTGACAACGTAAGGAGTCATCATAAATGTAGTCCCTGCTGTCCTCGCTAATCCGAAATCTAAGATCTTAAGAGTGCAATCACTTTTCACAACTATATTGGACGGTTTCAAATCCTAAGAAAAAATAAAAATGTTGAAAATTGCGTCGATGCAAGTATCAAATTTATTTGGTAATAAAAACAACTATAATATAATCACCCTGTGTATAATCCCGGCGGAATGAAGATGTTTTATGCCACATAGCATCTGATAAAGAAGATAACTCATTCTTTCATGATCTAAATCCATCTGGATTACTTGACATAAATTCGCATCCATTAATTCCATCACTAAGTAAACATCTTGGAATTCTTCTAAAGATCTTTGAGGCGTAAATGCATTTAAAAGTCCAATAATCTGAAATTGATTTGAGTGTAAAAGACTATTGAATGCTTTTAAAATTTAATAAATATCAATTAACAATGGACTTATCTTGAATGAGATAATTTAAAAACTAATTATAAAAAAAAGATTATACTCACATTTTTGTGATTCACAAGTTTCATTAACTTGAATTCTCTATACGCTCTTTTTGCATGAGTCACATTTTGAAATGGTCTCGAGAGCTTTTTTATGGCTACATTTTGCTGGGTTACAGTATCAAAAGCAGCACTGAAAATAACGCATTTAGTTAAACAAATTCGAAATATGAGATATCGCTTATTTGAGCAAAACTAACTAGAAGAGCAAATAGAATTCACAACATATTAGAATACTACAAAATCATAATCGAAAACAAAATAATAATTAATTGAGTTAAGCAACAAAAAATAAACACAAGTACTACACAAATGCGAGAGTGATATGCTTGTAATTGTTTCACCAATAAAAATATTTAAAAACAATAACAAATTATTAATATATTATTGCTAATTTTTTGCGTATGCGTAATATTTTATAAAAACTTATTATATCCCCACAACTGCTAAGTCGTGTCAGTATGTTTTCAAATGTCAGTTATACAAAATAAAAAATACACATTTTATAATAATAGAAAGTGTTAGAATGTTACATAAATCCCGTTAAACTGATTTCTGATGCTTACCAAACGGTCCCCTGGGCTCCATACCCACGAGGCGCAAGTTCCATATAACGTTCTGGTACACGAAACTCAGTATCCCCGAATTCCGCAGAATAAAACATATTTAATTTAAAGTCGAAGTTAAATTATGTGAAAAAGGAAGCACCAACCCCCCCTTAACCTTCTTATAATAAGTAAAAGCCAATAACCAAAACAATCTCACAGTGTGTGCATAAAGAGTCAATGGTTTTTTATTTATATTTCACTAATTAATTTTAAATAATCACAATATTTGTAAGCACCCTCAGCAGGATCGGCTATGGGGAAAATAAAAAATAAATAAACATAAAAGAAATATATATTAAATAAATGTGCAATAAAAATAATTTTAAAATATGTACATAAACTCATAAATGACAATAAAATATGTTATGTGGGAATGTTTTAGTAGTTTTATATCTTAAGAAACAATGTTTGTGAAAATTAATTGTGTTTCCACATAATGTATGTGCCTATTGGAAATTTGAAGTATTTTCGTGTCATTAATATAATTAAAATTAGAAATGTTTGTGCTTAATATAATTTTTACGAAATGGATGCGTTGAGAATCATTCATAAATATAATCATGCAAATTGAAAGGAATAAAGCAAACTAATTACAAAGCAATCACTAAAAAAATAAATTTGAAAATAAATACTTGAAATTTGTACACTTAATAGACGGTAAATCAAGTAAATACAAATAGGAAACAAGATTTGAAAAAAAAATGTATGAAAATTCAAAATATTACTAAATACGGGTACTTGAAACATACGGGAAAGATTTAAAAGTCTGCGGATGCGTATGAGCCATCCATAAAAATACTCACCACACAATACCTTGTGCTCCAGATCCGATTGGCTTGAGATTCTGGTACCTTTTGAGGATGGTAAATTTGGTATCGCCCACTTCAACAGTATAAAATGAATGGCGAGCGGACATGGCGCGAGAGGACGGGGGCGCTGCGTGCGGCATGCGGCAAAAACTTTCTACCTGAAACTCCGAGAACACCTAATTATTCACTGTCGTGAGCTTTCATTTAAAAAAAAAAACATTTATATATACTTTTCATTAAATAAAAAGGTTGGCTTTAAAAAACTTAACCGATATTTTACAAATTGAATATTATATTTTCATACAAAAGTATCAAAATATGAAAAGTGGTTACCTGTTTTTCTCACAAAATACTTGGTGAGAATTTTTAAATCTTTTTTATTTTACTTTTCACTGGGAAATTTCAAAAATATCTAAAATTGATATGTCGCTACCGGTTTTTATTTTTGTAACCAGTTAATGGTTGAAGATAGTATAAAAATTAATCGAACAAAAGTTTTCTGTCTGTGAACAAAAATGCTATTTCTTAATGAAAGTTATTCTAATTGTAAGTCTATTACGATAGCTTCAAATGTAAAAACTCACCATAACAATTTACTTAACATTTTGTTATTAAATTCCAACAGATATCGTGAATTATATAAATCTCAGGAACAAATACAAGATAGCCGGACTATCTGAAATTACATAGCGAATTATCAGTTAAAGGACTAAGTATTTATCAAACAAATTTTCATTTTGTTATATTATCGTAACACTATAAATAGACTTAAAAATAATCAAATGTATCACTACGTTTATTAAATAAAATATTTTCTCTGGCTTCAAATTCCCATATTTATGAAGTTTAATCAAAATATATTCACAAATTAAATCATATCACGTCACCAAAAAATATAATACAAGAAAATCACATTCGAAAAAACACCATTACGAATCACGAAAAAAATAAAGGTGTGGTCACACGAAACTACCACCTAAAAAACACGTTTCAAAAATTATTTATATCATACAAAATTCACCGGTTTTTTTTCGTTCAAATTTCAACCCAAACGAGAACCTCGATCAGATTATACAATTGCGCATTTCAGAATTGACCATTTCAAACATAAAAACAAACTGAACCGAACACTTTGTCCTAAACATAGAACAAATCTACGATTCGATCGTATCGATAATGTTCACCTGAACGATTCTCACCACTTTTTCCAATGTGAGAAACGACTTTTTAATCGTGTTTATCGATCGCACAGCTTGACATTCGAAAACCCGTAAAATAGAACGACCATTAATCTGTATAGGGAAAAGCTTAACATTTCACAATAGTTGGCATGAGAGCGAATGAAGCAATTTATTTGTAAAACGAATTGAATTACCGATGCAAATCGAAACACATTTATATGTATGTATAAAGTTGTCTTATTAATAATTAGAAATATTGATGGTTTTTATGTAAACTTTTTATGAAACTGAAAATTTACTAGAGGGTATAAAAAATAATAAATAAGACAAATGTTTCCATCAAACTAATTTTGTATATAAAATTTCGATTACAATTTCGAATTTTGTTACGTACACGTAAATTTTAGGACGTGTTTTATAGAAAAAAAATCGTAAAACCTGATATTGAAAAAAAATTGATTATTTTTTTGATCAATCCGGATAGTAGAGGTTCTACTGTATGTGCAATGCCATTCCTATGCATTGAGCGCCAAAATTATCATTTGAATCTAAAAAAAGACACTTGTTATAACGTCCCTGTAGAAATTTTACTTGAAATTAAAAAAAAAAATTAAATGAATACAGATAATCCTCCACTTACGACGGATTCGACTTACGACCGAAGTTCAGGAACGTATCTCCGTATTAAAATTGTCCATAAGCCAAATTTTTCTCATTCCCAATTTTACTTATTAGCACCTTATAAATTAAAATCAATAAAAATAACAGATTGTTTAAATAAAATTTACAATTGAATTTATTATGAAAAATAAAAAATAAAATCCACATTATGCGCTATTGAAAAAATATATAGTATAAAACTACCCCTAAACCTAACTACATAATAATACTAGATTTCCATCCATCTGTGATAACGTTTACTGTGTCAAACTCAACACTCGATACTTCAACAGCAAACCTTTAATATTTCAGGCTATATTCATCGAAATAACATTTATATCCACTTATATATTTGATCGGGTTTCAATCCAACACCGTTCGACCGAACACTACGGAAATTGGTATATATACGTATTTTTTGTGCATACGGTTTTTGTATCATTAAAACCATTTTGCAACTCGATCTGACGCTATTTTAAGATGAAAAGAAAATTTCCGTAGAAGCGCGACGCCTGCACCGCGTATTGATTGTGACAATAATTATAATAATTAATATTAAATTGATTATTGAAAATACTAGGTACTAAAACTCAATTTATTCATTTACAAGCTGTTATAATACAAATTTGCAGAACAACGTCTGTCGGATTCAGCTAGTAACTACATAACAATACTCGATTTCCATCCAACTGTTATAACGATAACTCTTTGAGGACCGCAGATCGTATCGCAAAATTTTCACAGTTAACCGCACTTTTTGGCGCCAAAACGCGTGTTTTTTTTAACTCTCGTAAATGTTTTATTTGTGAATGAAATTTTTAAAAATTGTACAATAGGATACATTTTAAGTATTATTGAAAAAAAACACGTTTTTTGTGTATTACATTTTTACGTGTAATTAAAATTAAAGATATGTAAATCCGCGCTAGCGCGGGAGCATTCAACAACGGATGGATCAAAATTTCCGCGCTAGTGCGGGACCGGTCCTCAAGGGTCTTATCCAAGTGGTTCCATTTCGACACCACTTCGATTTTAACGATACCAGATATTTAGCGCTAGTTGGAATTTTTTATTATTTCGTTAACCCTTTATGTCGCAATGGAACCGCTGCAATGCTGGCAAAAAAGTGGCAAAAAGGTGGTTCTTCCGCGGCACCACTGGGACACAAAGTCGAATTCAACACTCGATACTACAACAGCAAACCTTCAACATTTCAGGCTCTATTCATCGAAATAACATAAAAAACACGCATCCATCAAAACACCCAACCAAACAATCCCACCAAAACAAATTCCAAAACCAAAAATTGACATCGAACCACCCCCGAAACACCTCGAGCGTGGGAGGGCGAATATTCCGGGATGCCCCGAGCTGGATTGATCAGGATATTAATACCGGGAATATTTTAAGCCCTGTCCGAAGCGAGGGGTGGAGCCAACCCCTTTTCCGCCTCACAGGTGAACGCTTCGCGGAAAAATTTTGCACGCCCGGCGAATTTCGAATTATGGACTTTCAGTGGGTCGAGGTGTTGTGTGTTCGAAAAGTGATTATGGCGTTTGTTTGGGGGGTAGGGGGGTTATTTTCGCGCGTTCGCTCTGACGTAGTTGTGTTTCGCGGGGGATCGATGGTGAAAATTTGGGGTATCGTATGAATTTTGCGTTGCATGGACGATGGATGGTGTTTGGATTCTTTGAAAGGTATTGTCCTCGTTGGTTGTGGTTAATGATCTATGTGTTTAATGTTCGTGTCGCTTGGCGTTATTTTTATATACTAAATTGTCGATTATGTAATAATGAGGGAATTATTATCGAGAGTTAATCTTTTTCGCTCGTATATCGGAATTATATCGCTAATTTTGAGCATAAACCTTTGAAGTACGGTGATATTAAAAATATTCCACCTTCTCGATACATTTTGTTGCACAGTGGTATCAAAAATATACCACCTCGAAAAATTAAAATAAATTGAATCGAAACTCACCCACTTTCGTTTTTAAATTTATTAACTTTTTTTCAGTTCGTTTTTTTTTTTATTGATTTCACCATATAGTTTTTTTTAACTATAATTTTAATTGTAAACTTGTCGATACATATCTTACTAGTTAAAAAAATGATTTCTTTTATTATTTTTTTTACTAATATTATTAGCAATATGTAATTTTAATTTCTTAGTAATCAAAATGATCTTGTTTTATTGAATTTTATGAGGATGAAATTTTTAAGCAACTAAAGTTTTTTTTTTTTCAAAAATCCTGCGCCTCAAATTATATTTTAATTTCAACCAGAGAGTATAAAGTCGAAAAAACACGAAATCAATTCCGTTTTAAATTACACCAACACAAAAAACCAAACGGCAAGAATCTACTTTATATTAAAAACCCAAATTACGAAAAAAAAAAACGATACATAAGTACCAAAACCGCAACAGACAACAATAAATCACTAAAATCACCAAAAAAAAAACCGACAATCAATCCCAAACACCTATCCACCACACTACTCCAAATCAAAAAAAAAAAAAAACCCACCCCACAAAAAACATCCAACGCTTCAAACCCAAACCACCAAACCGCCCCGACCCCAAACAACCCACATCGACTCGGCCTCGACAAAAAAAAAACAAAAAAAACCAAAAAAACCCTCACTCCTCACCGAAGCGGGACGCGCCTCCCGCGCGATGCAAATGCAAAATGGCGGCAATAGAGCGGCTCGATAACGCCGGCCGCGCGCCGCGCGGAAACTTGTCCGCTCCTCGAGATGTGTTCTATCGACCCCGAAAACAATGCCGGGTTATGTAAACGCGCCGGACCGGGCGCGGAGGCCTCGCCGGGTTTTTTGCCCGGCGCCGTTGTTCGTCGGGGGTGTTGTTTCGGTGAGGGTTTTTTTCGGCGATGGGTAGTCGGGGTTGTGTCGATGCGGAGTGTTGCCGGTGTGAAAATCTAGATGTTGTAATATATAGAGCTGGAAAGAAACTGGTGTGTTATGAACGGCCTGTTACTTGTAGGCCGTTTCTAGATAAGGCCGATCCTAGTGCCAAAAGATGCTGGTGTACAATATTATGCTTTATGACTTAATTGCTCATGGATACGCGTTTATGTAGCGTTCTGGGTTTGGGCAGCGTTAAAAACGCTATTAGTGTGTGAGATTGCGTCCGCACGTTTGACGTTTCGTACAATCGATGGTCAAATGTGAAATTACTAATGATAATAAAAAAAACGTCGGAAACGTATTTTGATTAAAAAAAAAAAAAATCAGAAACAACAATATAATACGATGTTGACGTTCGGAGAACTGTCAGAGGTCCATAAACACTGCGCAGACGCGACATCCAGAAATCAAAACGTCATGAGTGCATAGTATTGTATTCGTGAGCCTAAAATCGTTGTACATAAAGCTCAATATGGCAGATATAGGCGTTAGAAACGGACTAGAGTTAGAATCGGACTATAGCATGTATAGAATTCGTGTTGATACAGTGAAAAACTGGAGGGAATGAAATGTTTTTGGATTTGGCTATTTGCAGATACGGTATCTGCGAGTTGTTAGCCATTTGCAGATACGGTATTTGCGAATTATTTGCTATTCGAAGATACTGTATTTGAAAATTATTAGCTATTTGAAGAGACTGTATCTGTGAATTATTGACTATTCGCATGTATTATAATCTTCGAATTATTGTCTATTTTCAAATACTGCATCTTTGAAATCAAGTACAGTGCATAAGAAATAATCGAAGTATGTGGCTATTTGCAGATACTATCTTAACGTATTACTGGCTATTTGTAGGTACAGTATCTTTGAAATCAGGTACAGTATCTTTGACATCAGGTACAGTGCATAAGGAATAATCGAAGGATGTGGCTTTTTGCAGATACGGCATCTGCGAATTATTGGCTATTTGTGAATTGAAAATATGAGTTTAAATTTAATTTAAAAAATGTGTTATTACAATTGAGTCCTCCTAATACTTCCATAGTATTTTGTCAGGACTGCAGTATATATTGCTTGCCAATCAATTTTTCAAGTGTTTGAGCAATTTTCACTGTATTTGTAAAAAAGATGATGAAAAATGTTTCATTTTCGGATCGATTCGTCTAAAATGACAATTAAATTATTTATGAAAATTTAAATGGTGGTCAAAACATGGAATAAATCGATTCGGATCGGGATATGAGAATGTAACAGTTTTCTATTGTATTGATCATAAAATAAGATGGATGAACTTTTTCGTAAAAATGTATTGAAAAAGACTTCGATCTAAAAGCATGTGAATGGTAATGGAAACTAGTAACGAGTCAATTTTAGATTGGGATTCGAGAGTAGATAACTTCGAAACGAATCGATGAAATGTAAAAGGCTATTGCGCTTAACTTTACATATTTGGAAAAGCTTTCAATTTAATTAAATTATTTGCGTTCCAGATACATTATACAGGTTTGGAAGGCAAATATTTAATGTATGTTGATGAAAGTTAATGATTTTATTAAACGTTTAAAATGCCAGTAAATAAAAAATGCTGAAGGATCCTACAATAATATCCCATCATTCCTATTACAATAATAAAATTTATATTCACTTTTTCTATAAAAAAAACTAACTACGAGGATAAATTTAAAAAAAATTGCGTCAATATAAAATATCAGAATTATCATCGTTGAATGCTTCCTGACAATTTTCCGCTTTTTCCTCATTCTAAACATTTTACAAGGCTCTGCTATTTTTGATATTTGATAATTGCTTAACGATGACTGAATCAGTAACCATTCGACTAGTCTGATAATTTTCCAACTTCATATGTGTACAATTACACGCATTTGAAATGATACAAAATCGCAAAGTTGTACAAAAATCAAACTGGAAATGAAACATAGTGAGTAAACAAGGAAATTTTAAATCGAAAAGTATCAGACACCTATTACATATATTTATTATCTCGTGACCTTACAATCATTTAGTTTCTTGGTAATGTGCAATTCGAAAATTATTATATTATCAAATATCAAACGTGCAGACGAGAAACTATAAGAGAAGGATGAAAAAACAATTTAAAAAGAAAAATTTAAAATAAATACATAGATGAAGAAATTGAATTTCCAGATTTTATATCGTAAAATAAAAATTTCGTCTAAAAATTTGTACGTATGAATGCATGATTGATAATTTAATAGACGATTATAAATATTCAAAAACGTAATTAGCCATTAATAAATACGAAATTTAATGAACATAACTAATGAAAAAAAATAATGAAACAAAAATTCATCAATTATAATAATTTACTGTAAGGATAAATAACATTAAAAATTACAATTTCAAAAGTATTATATTATACATTTCCTTATGTTAACAAATCATAAATATCAATGAAAATATAAAAAAAAACGAATAATTAACTATTGCACAATACGGAAAATCCAAATAATAAAAATATACACATACAAATAGTTTTTTCACTAAGATCCACACTTTTCAATATCCAAACATCCAAATAAAACATATAATCGTATCCTTTGTTGGAAAAAGCATGTAAATCTATTTACGGGTCCGCAATTCGATAGTTGTAATCGTTTGCGGATTTAATGGGACACTTCACATAGAAAATCCGCAACGACAAGACTTCGAGTATATTTTCATACATTTTCACGTGTGTTTTCGCTACAAAAACATTTAACAGTCAAAGTAATCGCGTTCGACATAAATTTTCACATTACGCCATAATCTTTTACATTAAATCGAATAATAATGTTACACGTTCACTGAAAAGATTGTTCGAGCGTGTTACGAAATTGCACCAAAATTATGTTTACGAACAAATATCTTCGATCGCGTCGACCGATTATTCGAATTGAAACATTTTATATACGATTTATAATACGAAATTCAAAACGTTTTATGTTGACGAATTAAAAATTCATCACTGAACAAATTTACAAATTCTCAAACGCGCACATAAAAAAAAAAAGATCAAATAAGAATCACGTATCTTATAAACTTATCGCAAAATAAACGAGTTTAATCTTTCGAGTCGGTGCATGTTCAATAAATATTTTTTATCACTTGCAATTTTATAGGGATACAAAATAAACAATTATTTATGAAAATCAATGGGAAATTATTTTTTATAATTTCCCAAGAAAAGTTATATGTGCTTATTATAAATTGGCAAAAAATTAAATTATCAAAATTTTGATCATGTTTTGGATAGAATTTTAATCAAAAACGGTCAGAATAGGTTAGCGTTCTTAATATTATTCTGACCATTCAATATTTATTCTGACCAAAACTTGATTAAAATTCTGACCAATATTGAATGAAATGGGATGAAAATTCTGACCAAAATCGCATTTAAACAGTAGCCAATATAAATTTATTCAAATATATAAAATGATGAAATAATCTTCAATCGCGCAACGTTAGCGGCTCAACATACAAATCCACCACTAATCCGTGAATGAAAATCGATATACGTAACAACGTCGCGTTCAAATCTCCGAAGAATCCGGACGATCAAACACCACCGGGTGATCAGGAAGCACGTGGCCGTCGAGGGTATCGATCGTCGAAGGGGGCGCCGACCGCCATCGTCGAAACGGATCCGCTTTTCCGGAAAATCGTCCGTTTCGCCACCCCCTTTCGTGCTCGGTTTTCCGACGAATTAGCACACGAGACAATTTCACTTTTCGAATCGCGCACGTGAAATATATA
>JAOXNN020000090.1:1139595-1155433 GCA_028571205.2 Hydropsyche betteni | reverse complement strand
TTAAATATGTGTACTGATTTTTATTTTGGAAAAAATGGTCATCTTAGTATAAGCTATAAGATGAGAAACATGTTGAACTATTTATAGCTGAAGTTATTGTCATGAATACTTTTTTTTTTTACATAGAATGTGGAGATATATTTGGTGGATTAATTGCATGGTTGAAATATGAATGAGAATTTATTACATGTTCATCTATTTATATTAGAATGGTGAAGGTTTATGACATGTATTCTACTGAAGTCTGAGCCATATAGGACCAACGGTCTCACCTCGTCTCAAAAATTAGTGGTCAGTGAGGGCGCAATCTGCTTAGTCTTTAATTCGTCTGTCCCGCTGGTGGCATTGTGATCTACTTAGAAGATAGCGACCACAAAGCCTAGTATATTAACACGCGCATTGTCAGTCTGAGATCCTTCGTTAGCATGGACGGACTGGCTTTTATAGTACATGGTAAGGTATAGCCTAGACTACCGCATTTGTCTGGGTAGGCCTTATCCTGCAGTGGATAACTAATAGTTTGCTGCTGATGATGATGATTTAGAACAGGAAAACATTAAAGGGGCACTTTTATATAAGTGAAATAATAAAAAGATAAATGTACTAATAAAAATTATTAAATCAAATGAGTACCTACATGACAATATTTTAAACTAGCGTTACATATTAATCTCTAGTTTATAAAACAGATAACAGTTTGTTACTTACTTAAAAAATGATAATGTAAATTAACGTTAGTAAAAATATAGAAGATCAACCTTAGAAATATGAGTTGAATTTGGCTAATTCTAGCAACATATTCTATTTTCTAGTTTACAAAATGAGTAAAATATATAGTAAAACTATATCATAATTTTGTATCTTAAATAAATAGCAAAGAAATTAATTCCATTTTTCTGTGCATGGTTGAGATTTTTCATTGGTGAATCTCACTGATTCAACATAACCCCCACTTTCATTTGAAGGGTGATGATTATTTGTACATTTCTTCATATGATCCTCCAATTGACTATGAGGTATTCTATGACTAGCATTATATGGACATATGGCAAGGGGAGGCGACTTCTTCTGGCATTTGACAATATGGCTTTGAATTTTCGAAGAATATATGATGTGTTTGTCATTGTACGGACAAACGATAAGGTTTTCACTTAGTTTATGCATGATCTTTGATGATGACGATTTCGAAAACTGAAATATACAAAATATACTATATGTTTATCAATATGATGATAAAATATTAAAAAATACAAACCAACCTTTCAAAAGTGACAAGAACCGAACAGTTGAGCTGGCGGGAATTCTGTTGCCAGATTCGTTTCGAAACTAAACAATATTTTTTTCGCCCAAAAATTCCTGCTTTAAAAAATGTTTACATATACAAAATATATGACACACAATCTAGAAAATATTTTTAAACTCTTAATTATAAATATTATTTTACGTTAATTTGAGAAATTTTCGTTAAAAAGAAAATAGAAGCGACTAGGTATAGGAGCGGTTTTATTATCGTCGTCGCTATAAATGGCAGCCGGGCGTCGTATTTAGAAAGTTACTTGTTAACTAATGATTCATGAAATAAGGCTTTGTTTATAAGTAATCATATTTCATAAGGTATCTTTCGTCAATATTGAATACCTACTGATAGTTGTTTTGATGAAATTTGTAGGGAAGCGGACTGTTCGATAGCTGTCAGTGAGCGTCAGTGACAATCTGACAATTGACAGTTGAAGTTGACACGTGTGCTAATGGTATAAAACGTGTAAATTGGACATTTCACGCGATGGATTTCTTGCGTAGCGGTCTCAAAAGTGTTTTAGGAAACCCTGAGCCTGGATCGCAACCTTCGGGAGCTGAAATTGTTAGTTTTCATCACATCGATTTTTCATTCATTTTGTTTTATGTTTATAGACCAAACGTAACAAAACATACAACTAACAAAGTTCTACTAATAATAAGATGTCTCATATTTCTATACATGTTTCGTACTATTTTTTCTTTGAATTTATAGTAAATTAAAGTATATAAAATTAAACAAAATTAAATGTGACATTAAAGTATTTCATTGATTGGTTTCATGTAGGTGGAAAGACTTGTAGATAGAGTTAATAACTCTACACTCGTGGAAGATAGAAGAGATGCTTGCCGAGCACTTAAAGCACTTTCAAGGAATTACAGAATAGAAGTGGGCGCCCAAGGACTAGATACTTTGAGACAAGTACGATTTATACATCTCTTTTTGAAACACATAAAAAATAAACTCGACTAAACTATCTCAAAATAATCATTTACATTTTGATAATTTTTTTCAGGTGATCGAACTTGATCGAGCAGATTGTGAAATAATTAATTATGCTCTTGATACATTATGTAATATTACATCTTTCGAGCAATTCGACGAAGAAAAAGAAAATCCCACGATTCCTCTAAATATTGGCGAACAATTTACTGAAATGTTTTTAAAAAACCCCCAAAATGTGAAACTGATATTGGAATTATTAGAAGAATACGATTATCGTGTCAGATTACCGACAGTCAAACTTTTACGATCGTTGTTGAATAACAGGCCAAAAGACATACAAGAAATAATTTTGGTCAGTCCTATGGGGGTGTCGAAATTGATGGATTTATTAAGTGACAGTCGAGAAGTTATTCGTAATGATGCTTTATTGCTTCTCATTCAACTCACCAAAGGAAACGCTAATATACAAAAAATAGTGGCATTCGAAAACGCATTTGACAGAATTTTCGATGTCATAGCAGCAGAAGGATATTCAGATGGCGGAATTGTTGTTGAAGATTGTTTACTTTTGATGTTGAATTTGTTGAAGAATAATACGAGCAATCAGAATTTTTTCAAAGAGGGAAGCTATATTCAACGAATGTTACCTATGTTCAATTCACCTGATATGGTTGACGACCTTGGATGGTCTCCCCAAAAGGCTTCTAATGTTCATTGCATACTGCAAGTTATAAGAACATTAGTATCTCCTTTAAACTCTGCAGCAGTCATTTCAAACTCCCAAAAAATAATGAAAAACGTTCACCTTCTGGACATGCTATGTAATACTTTGATGGTGAGCGGTGTCCCGGCTGATATACTTACAGAGACCATTAATGCCGTTGGAGAAGTTATTAGAGGAAACACTATAAATCAAGATTTTTTGAGTAATATTATGGCACCGTCTAATCCACCAAGACCAGCTATTGTGGTACTTTTGATGTCTATGGTGAATGAAAAACAACCTTTTACACTACGGTATATATTACATTTAAAAAATTTTAATTGAAAATTGACATGGTAGAAATAATTATGAATTTTTCTATAGATGTGCTGTGGCATATTGTTTTCAATGTTTCCTCTATAAAAATGATGCTGGACAAACGCAGTTGGTGCAAACATTATTGCCTTCCACGTCAGAAGTATCAAATTTGACTTCTGGTCAATTACTTTGTGGAGGTTTGTTCAGTACCGATACATTGTCAAATTGGTTCTCAGCTGTTTCATTGATGCATGGTTTGATTGATAATGTAAACCAAAAGGAACAATTATTGCGTGTTTTACTTGCAACAAACGTCGGATCGTCTCCAGTTTCACTGTTACATCAATGCACGGTTCTTTTACAACAAGGAACTAAATTACATTCAAAGGTAATATATTTATAAGTTTTTTTTTAATGTATACTTGATAAATTCTTGTTTCTTTTCTTTAATTTTTAGGTTGCCTTATTAATGCTTTTATCAATGTGGACAAGTAATTGTGCTTCGGCGATAAGCGCTTTTTTAACAGTCCCCGGAAGTGTTAGTTTTTTGGTTGCTCAAATTTGTTCCAACGAACATGACGATAATGAATATCTTTTACAAGGAATGTGTGCATTTTTGATGGCCCTTTGTATACATTACAATGACGATTCGATCGAGAGTTACACTAAAGATAGTTTAAAACAGCTTCTCGTAAAAAGAGTCGGTCTTGAAACATTTATAACAAAATTGGGAGAAGTATCTAAACATGAAATGTATAGCAGAGCTGCTAAGCAACCTCATATTAGAGCCAAGAGTGTAGGAGAACTGTTGTTGGATTATGAGTTTTGTAAATTGTTTAAAAACTTGGAAGGTATGATATATATTATACGCAGTCCTTGGTCATATTATTGGAGGCACTATGGATTTTACATATATTTCTAGATTTTCAGTTTTTCAATAATCTTATGTTTATTGATGAAAAACTGAAAATTGAAAATATTTATAAATATTGGTAAACAGTTTTTTATCACCTATAAAAAAAAGTGTTTTTTTACTATAGTAACCACAAACTGAAAGTTGTAATTTTTATTTTTTTTAAATAGCCACAATAATGTGGACTTCAAATAAGTGAAAAAAAAATATAGCCAGGGATTATATATTTTTTCATTTTTTCCACAGAATGTTATGTTTAATTTTGATTATAGGTGTTGTAATAGATGGTTTATCTAATATGCAAAAAGAAAGTTCTGCTTCAGAAAATGCTACCGAGAGTCGTTTAGGATCTGATGATGTTTCTTTATTACACCAATACAAAAATCTTATCAGACAGCAGGATGCAAAACTACAAGAAGTAACTACACAGATTGAGAAAATTAATAAAAGAAATAATGAATTAGAGGTTAGTCTTACAATTAATGAATATAATAGATTTGTATCACATTTTTGTAATATATTCAAAAATATAAATAGTATTGTGTAAAGAATAAGGACCCAAGTCAGTTTCAATTTATATTTATTTTAAATCATGCTTTCAGACAAAATCAGAAGAATATATATTGATCAATTCGCAACTGAAAGACGAAAATACTTTATTAAAAGCTCAACTAGCGGCAAGTGTTTCTCCGCAAACTGTGAATCCAGAATGTGTTGAGATTCAAACAATTATTCCTAGTCAGACCCATACTTTAGAGATGGAAAAAATTGCAAAAGAATATGAAGAAAAATTAAGCTTATCACAGCAAAAAATTATTGATTTAGAAAGCAAATTAAGTGTATCACTCGCTGCTAACTCTGAAATGACTACCGAATTGGAAAGGCTAAGAACAGATCAAGATGAATTGTTGGAACTATTGGCTGATCAAGTAAGACTATTATTTTTTTTTGTTTTGATACGCATCTGCAAATTTCTATCTAACAGTTTCTGAACATTTCAGGATTCCAAATTAAATCAATACAAAATGAAACTGTGTTCACTGGGCGAAAATGTTGAAGATGAAAACTTGGAAGAAAATTAAAGATATGTTTAGTGAACTGTAGTGCAATTTAAAGATAATTAATATTGAATATTATGTAGAATTTTCATATATGCAGATTTTGAATGAAAAAAGTTTTTAAATTGTGTTTTGCTTGTATAGAATCTATTGTTGCTGATTTAAAACTAACAAATATCAAAAAAAAAATCATTTCACTCATGATAAAATAATATTTTACCTTATTAAAAAAATGTATTGTGTCATAAGCAGTCGCTCAAATATGATAGGACTAATTTTATCAATTTCTGCAAAAGCAAAAATATTTTTTTCTAAAAATTGATAAGGTGCACTTTTAATGTACGACTTGAAAAATTAACTATTTTTTTGCTTTTATTATGTTGTATGTAAGTTATTAGAATATTTATTGTGTTTGTTTGGAATATGCCAATACTTGTTTTGTATCATTCTTTTCAATATATAAATATAGAAATAAAGAATTAATATATAAAACGCTTGAATGTATATAAATATTTGTTTTATTTTACGGACAAATAAATAGCTGTGCATATAATTACAACGAAAATAAATAAAAATAACCACAACATAAATTTTTGTTGAAATGTTCTCATAATCATACTGTTCATTATACGAGAAGATCTGCTCAAATGTTCGTCTGTTTCCCTCAACTAAAAAAAATACATTCATAAAGATCACAAAAACTGATATTTTTTTTGAATTAGAAATTATTGCATTACCCTATTTCTAGACTTTTGAATTGTTTCTCTCTGTGAATTGAGATCGTTTAAAACAGTAGCGCCTAACTGTTCAGATTCTAAAAGTATTCTATAGCCATCGGTCAATTTTTTCCCAGTTTTTTCTATTCTCTCAGAGTTTTCCAAAAGTTTAGCTTTCTGTTCTTGTGTTACATTCCATTCATCATAATACTCCTCAATATCTTCATTGCCTTGAAGGAAATTTTTTATTTAAAATTTATTAACTGAAGTTTTCTATCATATCAAAATGTATAAAACGGATTATAATAAATTTATATTCTTACAAGCACTACTTCCTGGAACATTTTGCTTGGCTGAATGAAATTCTCCTTTTATTCTGGCGAGTTCAGCACGGTAACATGCTAGTCTATTAATCAAATGGTTTTGACTTGATCCTCTAATTTCAAGTTCTAGCTGCTCCAGCTTGAAACGAAAACATTTTGGTAACAATCTCGTATGAAATTCGATCAAAAAGATTTATTTAGATGATTAAATAAAACTAAATCTTCTAAAATATAAAATAGAATGTTAAAATATTTTAAATTACCAATTCATTAGCATCTTCAAAACACTTCTCAATTAAAGGAAGAAGTTTTTTCCTATCCTCTGAAAAGTGTTAAATTTCGAGTCGAGTAACTTATTCGTTAATAAATAAAAGAATTTCGAGGAAAAATACCTATTTTAGATATCTTGAATTTGCCGATTTCAGCCGTTAATTCAGCGGACAATACTGAGTATTGTTGTTCATAAGACTCTATTAGAGATGTCATTTCTGCTGAGAAGTTTTTTCGGGGCACGTAAAATCAAAAAAATACAGTCATGATGAAACAATTTCGAAAACCACCTTTAAGGTTTAGTCACTGACAATAGCAATACTCATGAGACAAAGAACGAGATAACAAATATCAACACCGACATACGGAAACTCGACTATGGCATATCTGACATTAGCTATCGGTCCCGACGTATTGATTTCCTACCATTAGCCATAGTTGATGAAATTCACGTGAAATGTAAGGTGACTAGACGCTAGCGCAAATGTTTTTGAAAAAATTTAAGTTCGTAAACCAAAATTAAAAAAAAAACGGCTGTATGACTTTTGCAATAATTTATCAATTATTGTTCACTAGAAATAGTGTAGGGGAGAAGTGGCATGAAAGAGCCGTTTTCATTTACTCGGTAGTTTTTTAATGAATCGTGCAGGTCTTAATATTTTACGATAGTAACACTAGCCAGATATCACCCACAAAAATTTGACGGCTCAATGAAAATAAACAGCGCCAGTACGACATTTTGAAGATTTCATCGACATCAAAAAACTTTTTAGTTCTTTTTTAACGTTTATGCGTACAAATATAACAATTATGTGACTATATTAACTAATTATATTAATTTCCAAAGTTATGTTTCTTGAGAGGATATGTATTGAAAAAGCCGGGCTGCAGTTTGGTAGGGATTCTTACAGAAATTTCCAAATATCAATGAATAGCAAAAACTTCCGAGCACACCCGGTAAAGTTGATTGGGTCAATTAAGCAATGCACACATATTCATTATTGTGCATTGATTTAGGTAAGTTGATGAAAAAAATAAAAATATTTATTCATGAAGGTTGGGTTAAATGTATAATAGAAGCATAAATTTTATAAGTCCATTTACATTTAACAAAAGAAAAAACTTTTTTACAACATTGTTTATTTCCTTAACTAAACATTTTACAATTTTCATATTTTTAGCTAAAATATATTTTCAAAAATATATAAATTTAATTTATATTATATTTACAAATGCATAAATGAACGTACTAATAACACAGACTTTTCTCTTCTGTCCACTAAAATGTTTCTTTTTCTTATCGACGATAAACTTTTCTCCGTAATATTGGCACATAGGCGGACAGCTAATGATTCCAAATTAGCACAATTTTTCGCTAGATAACTAAAATAACTCATTTGTTATTTTTTTCAATGATTAAATATTTGACTCAAAAATTTTTGACAACATATTTACCTTATCCCCGTATCAGTAATATTCTGACAATGAGCAACGTTCAAATGACGTATGTTGACTAAAAATTTTGAAATCGCAAGCATGCATCGATCGCTGGCTTGCGGAACACCCTCGAGAGATAAAATCTTGATGTTTCTAAATTTTTTCAAAAACAACACGAGGCACCCGTCCGATATAAAACTGGAATAAGATATGTCGACTTCTTCGAGAGAGCTCTGGTGCACGGTCAAAGTCTCTATTGCCCCGGTCGTGAACCACGAACATCTGGCTAATTTCAGAACTTTGATGCCACAAGTTTTGTTCAGAATAATCGGTTGCAGAGACTTGGCGGTAATGTTTTTGCAATGACTCAAGTTTACATGTGTCAAATTTTTATTCTTGTTAACAATGGGTGTCAACAAGTCGTCAGTTAAAAAGTTGCATCTGGCGAAATTTAGCACTTTGATTCTTTCGCATATGAATAAGACCTGCAGCAAAAAACAATCGTTTTCAATTAATGTTCGATAAATTAAGATTTAGGTCTTCGGGTAATCTTTTGCTTTAGGTGTGTAAATTGTTTATTGACAAATTTGTATTTTATCCAATAAAAATGCATTAGAAATGCTTAAATTAAACTTCTTAACGTATTTCACGCAAAATTTATGCATTATGAGTGCATAAATTAGGTTTTTTAAAGAATTTTGCGTATAGTTAGTAGTATGCATGCATGTTGTAAGTTATGAACAGTTTTCGGAAATTATTTTCAAAATTAGTGTAAATTTACACATGCCAATAATTGTGGTGGCAAAAAGTGCGCCCATAGAAATGAAAATTCGATACTCGTATAATGTATGAATTACGAATGAAATAAGTTAAATAAAATAAAAATAAAAACTACCTTATTATGTTAGTAATATTACAGTGGTGAAATATGAACACAGATAACATATTTACAAGTTATAGATAAAGAAGAGACTGGAAGTTCTACCTTATTTCTTTACAAACAGTACATATTTACTTAAGAATCTAAGAATTACAATCTGCATAAATATTTAAGGTAGGAGAAAAGAAAGGTATGCATGGAAAAACCCCCTGAATGAAATAAGTTAAGAATCTCATAATGTATTTTTATTCACGTTGAAATGCAAATTCGCCAATAAACAATTTGCGCATCTAAAACAAGGATTACCGGCCTTCTTTTTTCACCTGAAAAGACCTTTCGGGAAAACTACCCCGGTTGACGATCTTCAACGTTTTCAAATTACGAAAATGCAAATCGACCAACGAGCGAAAACCTCTCGAAACGCACCTCAAATTGAAACAATCCTTCAACGAAAGACGCGACAACACGTGCGGAACCAAAACGTCCGACCACAACAATTCCAACACGGACATTTACCAGCAAACTTCGACCCGTTCGCGACCACGGTCTGTCAAACGCGAAACGTCAAATGTCAAACTCCGACATACCAACTGTCTTCGTGTTGTCATTGATTGGTGGTAATCTGAAACCAAGTCCAATTGCTACATATATAATAGATAGAGGAGAAGTGGCACGAAAGAGCCATGTTTTAAAAGAGCCATTTTCATTTCGTTTTCGTTTACGTCTATAGGTCGGAGAAACATTGACCCTGGAATAGCTTGGATATCAATGCTTATGACTCGTAATAAACGTAGCAAAAGCTTTTACGCGTATACATCGCCAATTTTGCAACAACACGCCCGCTCGAAGGTTAAATAAAACAAAAACTGTCACCTTACAAACTGACAGATGATCATGCAGAGCGCCAGCCTTTAAGACCATATCTGGCTCTCATGACTTTAGGTGGCTCTTTCAAGGCTTCTTTCAAGGCTTAGGGGTTATGAAAGAGCCGAATTTCGTTATTTCTATAAATGATTATAAGTCTAAAAATATCGTGAATTTTGGAAAATAGTCTATGTCATTACTTACATAAATGAATAAACAATTACTTATTACACCAATATTTTTATTTATTTATATATTTCAATTCGATACAAGGTTGGCTCTCGGATAAGGTATATAGCCTAGACCCCTAATATTTGATGGAGAGACCTTATCCTGCAGTGGGCATAAAACGGGTCGACAATGATATATTTCAATTTTATTTTTCCCTTTTTTTAAAACTGGCTCTTTCATGCCACTTCTCCCCTGCACCAAATTCTCTTTTTGCACGGATTCGAAATAACACGGTCCAAGTAAAAGAACCGATTATTTTCGACCTGTTCAAGGGCGTGTCCTGAAATATTGAGACCACCATTATATTCGATGCGTGCGCGCAGTTTAGTTCCGTTTGGATACGGCTGACGTTGCACATATAGCCATATCTCGTCTCTCGCTCGATTAATCGTCTGTCCATTACAAACGATTAAAGCCTTCCAGAATTGAGTAATTTATCGAATAGCAAACATCCCGAATCTCTTAATAAAGGTAATAATAAAGGTTTCACTGTACTAGTATTTTTTTTTAATTTTCTAATATTTTAAACAGTAATGGTTTTTTTTTTGTGATACGATATCGTTCTTGAAGATCTTATAAATACAGTAAACCCCCTTATAACGTTCTCCCCATATATCGTTCAAATGCATTCAAATTCAATTTTTTTTCAAATGCATTTGAAACAAGCAGTTAACACGTAAAAATGTCCAAAAAAGAAATTAAAATTGAAAAACTTTAACCAACCCCCTATAACGTGGAATCTATCTTGACGTTATAGGGGGGGGGGTTTACTATCATATTGTAATTTAAAGTAGCATGTAAACCTATGAACAAAACGAACGAAAATCACGTGAAATATGTATCGTGTAATGCGGTCTATAGGACCACCCAAATTTAACACAAGTTCTCCCACCACGATACGGCCACATGTTGAATATTAAACAATGACGCATCATTCGGTTGATGATTTGGTCGCCTTGGAATTTGTGATGTTGCGATAGTATGTGTGGATTTGCCGATTTCGACTTTGAGAAAATATATTTTTTAATTTTATTTATAGAAACAATTTGAACGTGCATTAAATAAAATAAATGTGCATTGAATCTGATTGTGAGCATTAAATAAAATAAGTGTGCGTTAAAAAATTATGTGTGCATTTTGAGCTTGGCATTTTTGCACTAGCAATAAAACGTGTATATTAGAAAAAATATCTGTCTTACAGCGGTTTCCAAACTGAAAGGCACCAAAACTTTTAATAAAAAATTAATTTTCATACAAATAAATAAACAAATACAAAAATAAAATAATATTACAAAAATAAATAATATTTACAAATAAATAAATAATTCGGTTTATTTTTACCATATTTTTATTCATAAATTTTATGCATACATATCATACATTTATTTTTTGGAATATTTTAAATAAAATACTGGAATAATACTGAAAATAAGCCTTTTTTATTTTTTATGAATGCTTCACAAATAATACAAATGAAAACTCAAGTATACAATAAAAATATAATTTCAACAATGTACATAAATAAAAATATAATTTTTGATAATTCAATATGTTAGAATTGTCTCTTTCATTTTTAATAAATCTGAGTTTCAAAATGTTTTATCATTTTCCGCAGTCTGTATTATTGATAAATACTATTGAATTTTGTTTAGATTTTCGTGAAAATGGCCGAAGAAAATAAACGTGAAAATAACAACAGAGGTACATATAGGATCTGGTCTCGCTGGAATGGACTTCCAAATTAAATTGTCCACATTACTTCTCGGAAGAGGTTTGAACAATCATTACGAATTTGAACTGGATAAGGAACTCGCAGAAGCTGGAAAATTTGATGATATTGTTTTCACTTTTTCAAATGAATTTGGTGAAAAAGAAGCCATAATTTTACAAGCCAAACATGCAGATACCTCTGTTAAAAAAATCGGAATTGATTTATTTCTCGAAGAAAGGGGTGATTTCGCAATATTGAAGTATTTCGAATCTTATTATAAAGCGAAACAATATTTTCACGCTAAAAATGTTAAGATGAAACATGCCATTATTTATACCAACAGAGATTTCGATTTCGAAAAGTCTTCCCCGACGAATCCAAATGAATTTAGATTAAAAAATATTGTTGAAGATATATCCAATATACATAGAGAGCTCACTGTCTTATTAAAAACTAACACAAAAGGAAAGCTTTATCGTTTCAAAAAAGAATTCTTACGACCAAATACGAAAGCGCATCTTGAATTTAAAAAAATTGCCGAAGAACTAGAAAAAGCTTTGGAAACAAAGGAATGTTTATCTAAATATAAAATGTTCAAAAAATATGATGTCCTATTGATGGAAAATGTTATTGACATTCAAGAAATCTTTCAAAGAAGGTTCACATAACTCTGCCGAGCTCCAACATCTTCGAGAACTCTTAAAATCCACGCTAGACAAGACGGAAAAATTGGAATTCACAATATTATCGTCATTTGGAAATGGAAAATCTAAACAAACTTGGCCTACTATTACTACTCCTATCCGAGATGAAGATTTTGATGATTTTCTAGATATTTTTGTCATTGCGACGAATCAACCTAAAGAAGAAGAATTTAATAAATATATTAAAACAGAATTAGGACATTTTTCTTATTCTAATATCAAAAATGAAATACAGGAATGGGTTAAAAATAAACCAAATAAAATTTCCAAATCTGATGAAAATCAAATATCACAACTGGATCGGCCAAATATTATTTCACACAAATTGACCGAGAACACAACCAAAATAATTTCAAAAAGCCTATCGACGAATATGAAATGAAATTAAAAGATATTGTTTTTCTTAACGATTCTATAGAAAAAATGATTGAATCTTTTTTATCGTCTGATATGAAAATATTCCATGTGTCAAGTAAATGCTTAACGCTGACATCTCTAAAAATTGATAAAATTCTTGAGGACAAAAATAACAATTTCGTTTTCAGCAAATCATCAATCTTGCAAAGAAATTTGGATGGTTTGAAATATTATGAAACTAAATTATCTAATCATTCATTACTGCTATTAGAGTTTGACTTCGACCCAGAAGACCAAAAAATAAAGGAAAAGATTTTCAAAATATTGAAAAGCTGCCCGAAGAAAAAAGTAATTATCACTGGGCGGAAGGAAAATGAACTTTTTGCAAATTTCAAAGAAAAAATTCCTTCAGATTTCGGAAAACCTCTGGAGCACTCGGATACAAAAATTTGTATCGACGATCTCACAATTGAGTCGAAAAATAAAATTATCAGAAAAAAAGTTATTTTTCAGAACTCGCCAATCATATTGAATAAAATAATTCACACGAATCCCCAAATTCTTAAAGACGAACAAATTCTATTGAAACTCTTAAACGACGAAGTACCAAACATAGAAAAACCATATATTCCTCGAAAATTCAACTTCAATATCCAATTAGACGACGAAACCATGTTAGTAATCATCACTGACGAAAGAGAACTATTCGCACCGTTTGATATCAATTGTACATATTGCACACAACATTCATATCTCGACGAAAAAAATGAAATCGAAAAATTGGCTTTTGATCAAGCATGCGGAAAAAATCGAAATAAAAATATATGCCTTCTCCGAAAAGAAAGTGAAAAATTGACAATTTTGGAAAAAACCCCAAATTTTAGTATAAAACCAAATGAATTGATTGGGAAAATCAACGAGACCTTAAACAACGAAATAATTTTGCTCTCCGCCCCTCCCGGAATGGGCAAATCGACTACATTCACCCATTTGAGTGATCGAATTAAAAACAACAACCCGACTCAACGGGTACACAAGATAGATTTGCCAAATTTTTCGAACGAATTATCGCACATACAGAAAAACAAGATGTTGGAAAGCGAAGCACTAGACTATTTTCTAGGACACGCAATAAAACTGGACAATGAAAGAGAAAATACGCTTTTTGAAGACTATTTGCAGAAAGGTGGGAAGATAGTCTTGTTATTCGATGCCTTCGATGAAATATCGCCAAACTACAAGGAGGAAGTAATCAAACTCATACAGACCTTTCAAAATCGATCGAAAGCTAAACGAGTGTTTGTTAGTACCAGACCCTACAACGATATTGTAGAAGATATTCCAAAGGCTTTCAATGTGCTGCATTGTGAACTACAACCGTTAACAGACGCAGACCAAAGACAATACATCAAAAATAGATGGAGTGGCGAAAACTTCAACGAATTTTTGTTTGAAATTTTCACTAATCGTTTATTTGAAGAATTTAATAAAATCATAAAATACGACACAGATCAATTCTTAGGAATACCATTGCATACTGAAATGATTTCCACAGTATTTGAGAAAATTTTTTATCATTTTAGCTCTTCTAATATGAAAGAATTGATCGAAAAATTAATTCGAGATATAAAGAGCATGTTGAGACCATCCGTTTTGTATAAAAGCTTTGTTAAAATAAAACATGATGAAAATCTAGTTCAAAAACAAGGACTCAATATCAATCTTGTGACTACGAAAAAAATAATAGAATTATCTTATAATAATTTCGAAAAAGAAATGAAGTTTCTTGCACTGGATTGTATATTTAATGAGAAAATTAGTACAATTCTCGACAATGATGAATTAAAAGAACTTTGTGAAGTGAAAGATGACATAGTATCAGGTGAAAGAAAGGGAATTATCGTTTCTATTGAAAAAAACCAACCACAATTTATTCATAAAACCTTTGCAGAATACTTTTCTGTATGCTATATTGCAGAAAAATTAAAACAAAATAGAGAAAAAATAATGGACTTCTTTCTAAGTCACACAATGAGTTCAGAAAATGATACACTCTGTAAATTCGTCGATGACTTATTGAATCCTGAAGATAAAATAATATTTCCAAAAGAAAAAATTGAAAAACATGATGGAAAATCTTTGTATTTTGTAATCGAAAATGAATGTTTTAATATTGCAAGCATATTGATGAAAAATGATTATGATACAAATTATATCGAAGAAAGCTCAAAACAATCAATTTTTCATCTGAAATTTGATGAAAATGAAGATGTACTAAAAATTTTACTGAAATCCTGTGAAAAAGATTTGAAAAAATTTAAAAATATGTTAAAACAACGAAATTTACATGAATATACGCCACTACTTTTGGCAGCTGCAATAGGTAACGTGACCGTTTTCAAAATATTAGTAGAAATATTGAAAGAACTTCATTTATTCGAATCGGAAATGAAAGCTGACGGTTATTTAGGCCGAAATATATTGCACTCTGCGTGCTTAAATCAAAACAAAGACGTCCTTTTGGCCATAATAACCGAGCTGGAAAAATTTCCCAAATCGTTAAAGACGATGTTGGAAAAGAAGGATATTCACAATGATACGCCACTATATTTGGCAGCTGAAAAAAGTAACGTCAGCGTATTCAAAATATTAGTGGAAATATTAAAAGAACATCATTTATTCGAATCGGAAATGTACGCTGAAGACATGAGTGGCTGTAATATACTGCACTCTGCGTGCATTAATCAAAACAAAGACGTTCTTCCGACCATAATCACCGAGCTGGAAAACACTCCCGAATTGTTAAAGATGATGTTGGTGAAGAGGGCTGATAATAAAACTACGCCACTACTTATGGCGGCTGAAAAAAACGCTCGTGTTACTTTTTTCAGCTGCCAAAAGTAGGGGCGTATTATAATAATTTGCCTTCTTTTCCAGCATCGCCTTTAACAATTCGGGAGTTTTTTCCAGCTCGGTGATTATGACGGATAGAACGTCTTTGTTTTGATTGATGCAAGCAGAGTGCAGTATATTACGGCCTAAATAACCGTCAGCTTTCACTTCCGATTCGAATAAATGATGTTCTTTCAATATTTCCACTAATATTTTGAA
>JAOXNN020000090.1:1114097-1139495 GCA_028571205.2 Hydropsyche betteni | reverse complement strand
TTTGCGTGCTTAAATCAAAACAAAGACGTTCTTTCAGCAATAATCACCGGGCTGGAAAAAGCTCCTGAATTGTTAAAGACGATGTTGGAAAAGAAAACTGTTAATAACGATACGCCACTACTATTGGCAGCTGAAAAAAGTAACGTGAGCATTTTCAAAATATTAGTGGAAATATTGAAAGAACATCATTTATTCGAATCGGAAGTGAAAGCTGACGGTTATTTAGGCCGAAATATATTACACTCTGCGTGCTTTAATCAAAACGAAGACGTCCTTTTGGCCATAATCACTGAGCTGGAAAAAACTCCCGGATTGTTAAAAACGATGTTGGGAAAGAAGGATAATAATAATGATACGCCATTACATTTGGCAGCTGAAAAAAGTAATGTGAGCGTTTTCAAAATATTAGTGGGAATATTGAAAAAACATCATTTATTCGAATCGCAAATGAACGCTGAAGGTTTTATTGGTTGTAATATACTGCACTCTGCGTGCTCTAACCAAAACAAAGACGTTCTATCCGCCATATTTACCGAGCTGGAAATAACTTCCGAATTGTTGAAGACGATGTTGGAAAAGAAAGCTGATAATAATAATACGCCACTACTTTTGGCAGCTGAAAAAAGTAACGTGAGCGTTTTCAAAATTTTTGTGGAAATATTGAAAAAACATCATTTATTCGAATCGGAAATGAAAGCTGACGGTTATTTAGGACGAAACATATTGCACTTTGCGTGCTTAAATCAAAACAAAGACGTTCTTTCAGCAATAATCACCGGGCTGGAAAAAGCTCCTGAATTGTTAAAAACGATGATGGGAAAGAAGGATAATCTAGGATTTACGCCCCTACTTTTGGCAGCTGAAACAAGTAACGTGGGTGTTTTCCAAATATTAGTTGAAATTTTGAAAGAAAATCATTTATTCGAATCGGAAATGAACGCTGAAGGCATGATTGGGCGTAATATACTGCACTCTGCGTGCAATAATCAAAACAAAGACTTTCTTTCAGCTGTTATCACTAAGCTGGAAAAAACTCCGGAATTGTTAATGACGATGTTGAAAAAGAAGGATAACGAAGGATTTACACCACTACTTTTGGCAGCTGAAATGGGTAACTTGAGCGTTTTCAAAATATTAGTGGAAATATTGAAAGAACATCATTTATTCGACTCGGAAATGAACACTGAAAGCTTAATTGGCTGTAATATACTGCACTGTGCGTGCTATAATCAAGATAAAGACGTTCTTTCGGCTATAATCACCGAGCTGGAAAAAACTCCCGAATTGCTAAAGACGATGTTAAGAAAGAAGGATAATCAAGGATTTACGCCACTACTTGTGGCAGCTGAAAAAAGTAACGTCAGTGTTATCAAAATATTAGTGGAAATACTAAAAGAACACCATTTATTTGAATCGGAAATGTACGCTGAAGACATAAGTGGCTGTAATATATTGCACTCTGCGTGCATCAATCAAAACAAAGACGTTCTTTCGGCCGTAATCACCGAACTGGAAAAAACACCCGTATTGCTAATGGCGATATTGGGAAAGAAGGATAATCAAGGATTTACGCCACTACTTTTGGCAGCTGAAACAAGTAACTTGAGCGTCTTTAAAATGCTTGCGGATACATTAAAAAAACATCATTTATTCGAATCGGAAATGTACGCTGAAGACATAAGTGGCTGTAATATACTGCACTCTGCTTGCATCAATCAAAACAAAGACGTTCTTTCGGCCATAATCACCGAGCTGGAAAAAACTCCCGAACTGTTAAAGACTATGTTGGGAAAGAAGGATAATCATAAAACTACGCCACTACTTTTGGCAGCTGAATCGAGTAAGTTGAGCGTCTTTAAAATCCTTGCGGATACATTAAAAAAACATCATTTATTCGAATCGGAGGTGAATGCTATTGACTTGGATGGTGATAATATACTGCACTGTGCCTGCCTTAATCAAAATATTGATGTTCTCAAAATTATAATCATCGTGTTAAAGGAAACTCCTTTATCGTTAAAGACGATATTGAAAATGTCAAATAATGATGGTCAAACTCCGTTTCTTGTGGCCTCTTCCTGTGGAAAATTCGATGCTACTCAAATTTTAACTGACATATTACATGACTTCCATTTATTAATGTGATTAATACCAAACTGGACATTAATTTTGCACCATGTTTTTTTATAATTACATTTTTCATTTTATTTCTGTTTTTAATTATATGTAATTATTTTCAAATTTATTGTTATAATCATATCATGTATCAAATAGTTTTTTTGTAAATTTTTTCACAATTGATTAAATACTTTTATTACTCTTTTTAAAAATGTTTTAACATTTGTTATCATTTTTAACAAACAATTATCTTTGTAACGATTATATATATAATGTATAAAAATGGATGTTTGTTTGTTTGTATATTTGAATATATTTGATGCCGTTTCACTCCAATAACGTTCGACCGATCGCCACAAAAATTGGCATGTATATGTATTTTTTTGTTGAGAATGTTTTTGTATCATTAAAATAGGGTGACCATATTTCCCAGAACCCAAAACGGGACGATGTTGTATAATATTCTAATTATTTTATTCAATTTTTTTTCTTTCCCCTCTTTGATCTATTTACTTTATTTTGTATTTCATTATTTTTCATATGTACTTACTATTATACTTTTCTTTTTAAGTTTTTTTGCTCAATTTTATATTTTGATCATTAATGTTATTATAATATTACCTTTTTTCTTATGTTATCTATATTATTTATTTTTATGATAGTTTAAGAACTCAATAAAAAATGTTTTTACTTTTAGATTTTTTTTATTTACAGAGTGATCCAAAAGTCATCATAAAGTCTTAAAGAGGTAATAGGTCATGTTATTTGAAACATTTTAAAATGTACATACCTTAGTCCAAAGTATCATATGTAATAATAGTTTTTAGTTATTTTTTGATTTTTAAGAAAAAATCCAAAATTTCACAAATGCCCACTAATAATTTCCAAATGAATGATAATACGACAGACAAACCTTATTTTTTCATTTGTTTATTTTATATTTTATTCATAAATTGATATAAAAAAATCCATATCAGAAATACATGATAAGTTTTCAAAACACTACTGAATTAAAGGGAAACTAGAGTTTTCTGATATTTTTTATTTAAAAAAAAAAAGGTTGAAAGTTTTCAGATATTTTTAAAAAATTCTCTATTTAAAGCCTTTCCACTCGTTTGGTGTGTGGCACTTACCACCGTTCCATCTTTTTATAACTGAGAATTTGAATTGGGTCAACCATTTACAAAACACGAAATATAACGACGATTCAATAATTTTTCCTGAAAATATTTAATATTAAATTGATAAAATATTGTAGATAAAATCATGGAAAATGATCATCGGCATATCTGCTGCGAAAAAGTCTCACGAGTGAAAAAGCATTTTATTTTATAAATTTTATACCTGAGCTTCATTAGTTACGTAATATCGCATAACTTTTTCAGCAAAAATCTTGCAAATCTTTCAAAGTTGTCCCTTTGATATATCACGAAAGCGTTTCGAAATGTAATCTTTTTTATGGTTTGTTCCTCTTGGAGGTTTATAAACGATTTTTCAGTAAATTGAATCGCCAAGGGCGGCTTGAAACTATTAAACTGTGCATTTCTATATACTATTTAAACGAAATTGTTAAATGGAACGTCTCGGACAACATTCGCTCCTGAAAGAAACATTTTCATATATAATCCTGTTATTTCAGTTCAAATTTTTAATAAATATTGGATCATTAATCGAAACGTCATTTAAAAATAATAAACGATCTATTCTCGTGTAAAAAAATAAATTTTTTGTACGTTATTTTAATAATTTCATGAGCGTGCGCGATTTGTCACACGCGCGAGTGTCGTATGCGCCAGTTGTCGTTCGAGTGAAAAGTCGTGCGCGGAACGTCGTCGAGCGGAAAGTCTTTGCGCGGTTTGTCGCGGAACCGCCGCCACCCCCGGGACTCGAACCGTCATCCTCGCAAACAGTCCATGCGGCGTTACCGCGGGCTGGCTAACCGACATACCAACGTGACAACCTCGAACCGATATATAATAAATAATTTTTTTATTTTTTTTATTTTTTCGCTTTGATTGATTTAATATTTTGTTTTAATTAATAATTTTTAATAAAAAATAGATAGAACATGATTTTGAATGTTGAAAGGTTGGTGGCCGCGAACGCGACCGGTCCGAAGAGTACGCGAAAAGCGATGCGCGGACGGGCCTCGCCGTCGACGCTCTCGCTCCTCGTCCTATTGCGTCGGTGCGTCGGGGCGTCGATTTTGCATAAGCGCCGCGCTTTCGTCCCGTCCTCGGCACCGCAGCCGCGCGAACGGCGAGGAATCCGCCCCCGCTGGGGCCCGATGTGCGTGCGCGCGCGCGTGCGCTAGGACCGAGCTCGGGCGTCGGACACATTCTCGGCGCGCCTCCGCCCCGAGATATGCGGTGAGGGGCTCGCGCCGCGTCCGGGAGACAGGTGTTCGCGCGCGGCCCCCGCCCGACGGCGGCGGCCATCTTGACGGGGGCGATGGCGCGCGCGGGGGGCGCGGCCGAGGGGGGGGAAGGGGGCGACGGCGCCGACGACAAGAAAGGCGCCGAGGCGGCGGCCGCGGGCCGCGAGGCTTGGCGGGAGTGGATCCTCGACGCCATCCGCAAGATACGCTCTCAAAAGCAGAGACCTTCCGTGGAGCGGATTTGCCACGCCATCAGGCAGCATCACAACTATCACGAAGACGTCGTCTCTGAACATTTGGACTATGCTGTCAAAGAAGGCTCCGTGCTTAAAGTTTACAATAAGGGGCAAAGCTCTTATAAGGATCCCGGAGGAATTCAGAGTAAGAGTCTCCGCGTCACGCGCACTTCTGATCTGTGCAAGGTGGTCGCTAGGGCTGTCAGGGAACTCTGCGAACGCGACGGCTCCGAACTCAAAACGGTCGAGCGCTATTTGTGCCAGACGTACTGCGTGCAGGTCGAAGACGGTGCCGATTTGAGGAGGCTCGTGCGCGCCGCCGCCAAGAGGGGCGTCGCCAGGGGGTTCATCGTCCCGTACGGCTCCGCTTTCAAGTCCACGGACAGGCCGCTCACCGCCCAGGCGGCCAAGCCGAAGCGGCGCAGGACCCTGTCCGAGACCGACATCAAGGTGAGTCGCGATCGGACGTTCGCCGTCGACTTCGTCTCTATCGTCATGCGTTCTTTTTCGTTTAGGTGCCGTCCACCGTGAGGTCGATGCCAATCTGTTCCGAATGCCTCGGCACCGACGCTCGGAACGCCGCCGGAGCCGCCGAAGAGCTCAGCTGCTGCGCTCAGTGCAAGACGAACGTTCACCTCTCGTGCTTGAATTTGAAAGACTTCGACAACAACTCTGCAGTGTACAAGGTATTTTTCTCTTTGTTGAAAATTCATCGTGTCGAAACTCACGATTCTAACAGTATCGTTAAGATTTTGACTTTTCGGATTTAAACACTTGGCGATTTTCTAAATTTTATTCAACTCAATTCGTAGATGGGAGAGTGGGCTTGTTCCGAATGTAAGACTTGCGAAGCTTGTCCCGGTTCGAACTCCGCCGGTTGGGTGTTTCGATGCGCGTCTTGCGTGCGTCATTTTCATATCGGCTGCGCTGATCCTCCCCCCGAACAGCGCACGGTCAAGAGACCTTGGCGATGTAGATTTTGTTTGGAACATCATCAGTTGACGCCTCACAGACCGAGTAAACTTAAAGAAAAAAGCTTAGAGTTGAAAAAGAGAAGGTGCGTATTTATATATATATATATATATATATATATTTTTTTTACCTTTCATCAATATGTTTTTCAACTTTTATTGTAAATAATCACAAATTCACTCAATTCTGTTGTTTTAACCTTTTGTCCTACGATTGTGTGTTTCAGGTTATCGTCCATGGTTAAAGGGAGAAAAAATAAATTAGCCCTTAATAGTTCACCAGAGACAGACGAAGACGTTTCAGAGGGTAATAATCTAAATATCCCGATATTGGCTGTGAAGTCAGATCAGCGTATGTCTAAAGAGAAACAAAAGTTTTTTCGTCTCTCGGCTTTTAACCACGTAAAAAATAAAAAGTTAAACAAAGAGGTTAATTCGACGCCTTGGAATACTTCAAACGTGAACGTTAGGATAGGTACTAAAAATAAATGCAGGTGTTCAGATTCTGAATCTTCCGAAGATGGTATATCTGATATTAGAAAGCGACCTTTGAGAAAACCATACAAACCTGTCGATAGTGATTCTTCCTCTGATTCCAAACTAGACGAAACTACGTATAATAAAATACAATATGATAATAAATTTGCCTCCGATGTTGATAATGATCATTCATTAAATCTAGGTTTTAAAATAAATCCGAACATTGTCAAAAGCAACGTTCCTATGGGGGAAATTTTACATCTTAGCAGTCCTAATTGTAGGGAATCGAGTGAAAATTCTAGCAGTAGTTTATCTTGTTACGATCTTAATAAAAGCGATAGTCAAATTTCTATTAAAACAAACTCTTTGCCGACGATTGCACAATATAATCCTACTTTTGATCGTCTAGGAGCTTCGATAACGGCGGGTTCCGATAACAAATGGGGATTTGCAGCAGAAGCTGAGAAAAAATATTCCGTTTTACCACAAAAACCTGTAGCTTGTGTAGAATCTACTCGAACTTTTGGAAACTTTCAACAATCTCGTACCAAAGATCGTCTTTTAAATACTCTTTTTGATGGCCTCTCTGAATTTTATGCTGTTAGAAATGGATACAGAAACCGATCGAAAAAAAAATTCGAGTCTTCGGCTAAGCAACGTGAAGTTCTAAAAGAAACGAGAAGTACTTATAAAATGTTAAATTGTTCCGTTGAGAGAAATGAGAAAAACGTCGAACCTTCGGATGATTTGAAATATAAGTTAGTACCTACTAAAGATGAATATGCTTCTAATTTTCAACATAAATACGATAATCTTCATCCAGTGATGGAAAGTAAAAACGATTGGGTTTCAAACACGTTTGATAATTTTCTAAACAAGTCGTTACCGATGACGCCTTCGAACCTCGTAAAAACTGCAGTATATGCAAAACGACATGAACTCTCTTGTCACCAGTTATTCAAATCATATGATCCATCAAATACTGTCAAAATTGTAAATAATTATAATGTTAAGAGTTTTGATGATCCACCAAATGATTGTGATGATTTTTTAAGCACATATCAATTTAGAAAACAGCAGATAATTGCTGAAGCTACTGCCATCAATGAGTCCACATTATTGAATGTCCGGTCAACAATCAATGAGACGGGTAAGAACAGTTAATCCACCACTCAACTTCACCTCCTTTATATTCCTAATGCCTAGAGGGTTTGGTTTTTTATGTTTAGCTTCATATTAATTCCACCAATCCTCTAATATTTTTCCATTGCATATCCCGCTTTGAACCGTCTTAAGATTGTTTCATTGTATTTTTTTTTTATTCTATAATTTGTGAAGTTAACTATATTTAACTGTGGATTAATGTTCTTCTAGAGTCCTTCGATACAGATTACTTTTTTCATTTGCCTATTGTGAAATATTTATTATTTTTTAAGTGTTTGATGGCTAACAATGTGGTATCACTTGAAAAGTATCATAAATTTGTACGTATATCAAGCGATAGATGTTCCTGATCCTTTCCCATAGCATGAAAAGGTAATATGTGGTGGATTAGTCCGGTTTAATGTATCATGCATCATTGTATGATTGTCAGGATAACTGTTCTTACTCTGTCATGGTAATCAAATAGTCGAATGAGTGTGTATAATATAATAAAAAAATTAATATATAAATTTATTTTTTTCCGTTGTGAATTTATGCCTGGTCTGACTTTACATATTGGCCATTTATAATTGTGTGTTATTATTTTTCGATATTTAAGATATATTCGTTATGATAATTGTATTCATTTTCTATCATTTCCATATTTGTTGTGATGGTAACTGGACTAGAACAGTATCCACACATACACCTTTTCTTGCTTTTATTTATTAAAGCTTAAGCATCGGTCTAATTTGTCAATTTATAATACAGTGAAACCTTATTGATCTGGAATATTGGAGCGGGATAATCTTTATGTGCAAATTACGTTTTTCTTTTGAATCAATTATAGTAAAAAATGCGATGAGTTATTGTTATGTAAACAAATCTCTACTATTATATTTCTGCGTGGCCAATTCAATTTTTCGAACTATTCTCATGTAGACCTGAAACATCAAAAAATATGTTTCTTGAATATATAAGTGCACAAATTATATATAAACTTTTAATGTATTGAGATCAAAAATATCTGAAATGTAATCTGAACTGTTGGGTTTTTGTGATTGGAAACTGCCACTATCGATTATAAATGGTTAACTCCCAACATAATTTTATTCATTCAACATTTCTGATGTTTGTTTTATTTAAAAAAAAGCTTTTTCAACTTTTTTATATACATGCGTGTTCAAAAAAATTTTCTTATAAATTATAATAATCTGATAACAATTATTAAGCTACGATTAAAGGCACTTTTGCGGTCATCCTTTTAATTTCGATATGCATGATAATTTAGTATAAAAAATAATTAAAATCATATTTTCAAATGTGCAATAAACAATTCATGTTATCTTTTATCATACTTTAATCGCTACCAACAAAAAAGTATTCTGAAGTGTATATTTCAGTTCTTAAATAAAAACCCTCAATTTGTTCATGATGCGAACTTGAATTCCAAAGTTTGATATTTCGTTTGATTAATGATTCAAATCACAAACGCAATCATTTTCAAAAATATATTTATATAAAACTGGTTTCTTTAACTCGAAACTGGAACGATTTTCACAGGACTTGCACTAGTTACCTCGTGTTATGACGTTGAACTTGTGCAATTATAGTTTGAGTGAATGCGACTTAATAATTAAAATGATTGATTGAAGATATTTGTATTTAGTTTTCCCAATATCGTATTGTTATTAGAATCGTAAAGGTTTACTGTAATATAAAATCAGTTTATTTTTCATAAATTTATTCTTATACATATAATATAATAAATAAATAAATAAAAAACTTGATATACTTACAATGAAAATCATCATCATGAAATCTATTTGTGTGTATTTTATTTTTTGTGAATTTCAGTTTGTTTAAACATTTATTTTTCTGTAGAGTAATTTTTCATAAAATTTATTATTTGGTCCCATACAAAATTCTTATTATAATGATCGATTTAACATATTGATATGAGTTTTTTATTTTTTATATTCAGAACGTACAGTATTACCGCCCGGAGTCACTGAGAAAGATGTAGAACTATTTAAAGAAGCTCGTGAAAAGGCTACACCCTCGACTCCTGTTAAAGCAAACGTGGAACATTCTCCCAGTTCTCGTTCTCATACTCCAGTATTAGGAACGACTATTGTGCCAGCCTTAGCAGTTCCTTCTCAACCCCGGTGTCCTGCGGCTATTCAGTTTGGTCAATGGGAAATTGATACATGGTATTCGAGTCCATTTCCCCAAGAATATGCAAGGTACTTTATTGTGCTATTCACGTTAGTGATTTTTAATTCGTAGAAACAATATTAATTTTTGTTTGAATTGTTGTAGATTACCAAAGCTCTTCCTTTGTGAATTTTGCTTAAAGTATGCTAAAAGTAAGGCAGTATTATCTCGTCATTTGGACAAATGTTCATGGCGACATCCTCCAGCTACTGAAATATATAGATGTGGTGATATATCAGTGTTTGAGGTCGATGGAAATGCCAACAAAATATACTGTCAAAATTTATGCCTTTTAGCAAAGTTGTTTCTTGATCACAAAACACTGTATTACGATGTTGAACCTTTTCTTTTTTATGTTCTTACTCATAATGACAATCAAGGATGCCATCTTGTTGGTTATTTTTCGAAAGAAAAACATTGTCAACAAAAATATAATGTATCATGCATTATGACAATGCCACAATACCAACGTCAAGGCTATGGAAGATTTCTCATTCATTTTAGTAAGTGCATTTTTTTTCTTTAGTTCATACTGTTAATTTCTTGTCACTAGATGACCGAGTTATATAAATGATTTCTTAATACATATATTTCGATTTTTTTTAGGTTATTTACTTTCTAAAGAAGAAGGTCAACCAGGCACACCAGAAAAGCCTTTATCAGATCTTGGACGAGTTTCATATCATGCGTATTGGAAATCAGTCATTCTAGAATATCTCTATTCTCATCGTGATAAACCAATATCAATAGAAAACATTGGAAAAGAAACTGGAATGTACAGCCACGACATTGCGACAACTTTCCAATTATTAGGCTTCATGAGATATATACCCTTGAATGAAGGATTCAAAGTTGGACTTTGTGTAAACTGGTCTAAAGTTGATGCACATATGAAGAAAATCTCAAGCTCTCCTAGATTAGTTATTGATCCTGAGTGTTTGCGTTGGACTCCTCTTCTCACTACAAACATAAATTCATTTTCTCCTGAAGTGTCGTCTGACATGGAAGCGTTCCCTGAAAATTTAGAAGACAGTGCCAAGTATGAATCAATATCTGACGAGGAGCCTAAAGTGAATGTAAACAAGGTAATTAAAAATAATAATACAAGCGTCTATAGAAAGTTAGATCTGAATCGTGAACCTGAAAAAAGTGATGACACTATTTTGGAAGTGACATCATCGGGACGTAAACGAACCCGGCCAAGCAAATACAATGAAACCACATACACTGTACCAGTATTGAATTCTGACTCAACGTCGAGACGGAAAAGGAAATCTATCGATGAACTTAGCTTAAAGAAAGGAAGAAGTATAGAAATTAGCAAAGTCAAGAAAGTAGATTCTCCGGGCAGTATTCCAGCGGAAAATAATAATAGAAGCGTTACTCGTAGTCAGCAAAGTTCTTCTCATAAAAAACCAACAAACCAGAAGTTGTTGAAAAACTCCAAAGTTTTATTGCTAAAACAGAAGAAAATTAAAGTCATGAAAAATATTAGCGCGCTACGTTCAAAGAAAACAGAAGAATTCTCTGAAAACCAAGAAAAGAAAATGAAAAATCCTACTTTGAATAGTAAAAATAGTGACATTTGTTCGTTTAAGCGAAAACGTGGGTGGGTGAGAGGTAGGCCGAGAAAGAAGATTGATGCCATCAAAGACCTACGAAAACAAACAACTATCACTGAAATGTTGAAAAATCGCAAATCTAACTCG
The DNA here is from genome assembly GCA_028571205.2 of Hydropsyche betteni. Classification (NCBI taxonomy): domain Eukaryota; kingdom Metazoa; phylum Arthropoda; class Insecta; order Trichoptera; family Hydropsychidae; genus Hydropsyche; species Hydropsyche betteni. The sequence continues at coordinate 1,128,244 of JAOXNN020000090.1, read as the reverse complement.
GTTGGTAATAAATCTTATAAAAATACAATATCAACTGATTTTCACAAGTCTATGGAAAAATATTCTGAAAATGATTCTGATGATCCATCTCAAAATGTTGAATCCGAATCTAGTTCATCGCAACACCAATCATTCCCTGCATCAGAAAATATTTCTACTCAACCTCCTCTGTCATCCAAAGAGTCTGAAAATAATGTTAGAGAAAGGCAAGCTTCCGGAAATGAAACCACTGAAGATTCGTCTGCAGAAGCTGATGATGAAATGGAAATAGATGAAAATGACGATGAACGAAAATCATATGTTGCATTAGAAAAGGAAAATGATGTTTCAAACAAAGATAATCACGAAGATCATATTAGTGATGTGAATAAGTTGGAACTTCCATTGGATAAAGAAAATATTAGTAAACCGAATATTCTAAATAATGAAATCTCATTAAATGCTAGCGTCAATGATGTAAATGGCAATAATACTAATAATTCTGTTTCTGAAAATAATCATAATTCGACATATTCTAATATAGATAAATCGAACACAGTTAAAGATGATTTTGGCACATCAGAAAAGGCTTCGGAAGACAAAGACACTATCATTATTTCTGAATCTGAGGAGTGTAGTAACAGCCAAACTGAATTTATTCAGCACAAATCTGACATGGATAAAAATCCATCGACGGACAAACCCGAACAACATGAACAAGCTGAACACGATCGAAAATCTCCTTCGAAAACATCTGATGAAAATAGTGTGACCTTATCAAACACCACAAAAAATGAATTGTATTCGAATAATGTAAAAAATAATGACAATCTATCTACATCTTGCGATATGCCTGTAATCGATAAGAATGATGTAATTCATATGAACAAAGCAAGTATTGAGACCGAAAACATGGATAATTCTAAAAGTTCTAAGGAATTTCCTTTACTCGATAAAACTGAACCTGTTATGACAAATGTTAAGAAGTTCAATGGTTTTTTTCAATCGGAAGCCAAGTGTTCAAAAACATATAACCGCTCTGTCAACGAGCAACAAAATCAAAATACTATCAATGAATCGCACACTAAAGAGAATACTACTACAGATATTATCAAACAAAATGGCGAAAAGGATTCTTGTTTGGTTGATTCTAATGAACGTTTTTCTGGAACATCTTTGGAAAATAAAACTGAAAAATTTATTAACGAAAACAATTCTGATAACAAATCAAATGAAAATTCTCAAAAAATGAAGGAAGCTAACGAATCTCAGATTAATTGCTCTAATAATTTTTCAGACAAAACTTTAACCGAAATCGGTTCAAATTCTGTAACATTATCAAACAAGTCCATGGAAACAATCAAACATGATTTTTCATCTGAACAAGTCGTCATATCGTGTCCAAAAACACAACCATCAAATGCTTTGTCAAATAATAATTCTAACTTAACGAATAACTCTGAGAGTGATCATTCGTTGAAAACATGCAATTCGATCGGTGTTCTCAAAATGGGTGGATTATATTCAGTCGATTCACAGATTTTAGATAAAGATATCAATAAATCTATCACTCCAGCGCCTATTGTATCTCCATGCACAGGTCATTCAGAACCCAGTCAAGAAAACATCAAGATGCAAAATACTAACGAACAACAAATTTCTTCAGAATTTTCTCAAAAAATAATCACCACTTCGACTAATCCAATGTGTTCGGTGAATAATCCGATCATGAGTACGCATGTTTCAACTATTGCATCGAATAATTCAATACCGACAAGTTGTGAAAACACACACTTTGCACTTAATAGTATAACGGATGAAGTTAAACAAGATAATTTAAATGTTATAAAACCAGTCAGAGAAAAAAGTAAACTACGTGATGTAAGAGTGAATTCTGCTCATAATAAACTTGATAAAGGAGACAAAAAGATGCCTAAACCCGATACAAATTTTCAAACGTCTATTCCACAACAACCGAAAACATTTTTTTCTGAACAGGAAGCAATCAAAAAACCCAGTGAGCCAATCAATACTATAAATGCCAATAATGTGTTACCTGTGGGCTGCAAAACAGATAACAAGGTACACGACAGTACTAAAAAACCAGATTTTTATAAGAAGGAAAAGGCTGTAAATGCTAAATCGTCTGACAAAGGATCTGTGTCTAAACACGAAAAGGGCTGTTCTAAACCAGATCAGACGGATGTAAACGTAAATAAAAGCATACCCAAGTTCAAATATGAAAGCGATCTTGTGGGGAAAACTGAATATGCTTTAAATCAGATACCCAATTATCATAGCACTCATCCTCAATATCAATGGTGGGATCACACGCGTTTGCACGGCTCTTGGGATCAAAACAGATATTTAGATATAAAAAACACGGAAAAACCATATTATGATAAATATCAATCGTTCAATTTAACTCATCTGGATAATATGCCCAAATCGCCCCAAAAACATAAATATGATCAAAAAGATTTCCACAATTTGGCTTATCCATCTTTATCTGCGACTACGTTTTACCAAGCTACGAGTCTGGCACCTCCTTTCAAGGAGACAAAAACGCCTCAATCGAAAACCGAATACAATAACCAGAAAACGGAATCGTGTAAAGTAGCCTCAAGACAATCGAAAAATAGTGGATGTCAAAGTCAATGTGATAACAAGACGAAAAATTCCATCAACGCCTTTCCTAAAGATAATCATATAAAACAAATAATGGATCAACATGTGTCTAATCAGAATAAGGCAGCGAACGATGTGGGCGGACCTCCTTTCAATATGAGTCAAACATACGAAAGGCAGAACGCCCAAATTATCAATTCTTCCGTTGTTAATTCTCAATGCAAAAATAATTCTGATCATTACAATCACACATCAGTTTCGACTCACCAAACTAATTCGAGCCCGTGTGGAATTCAGGAAAAATCACGAAACGACTCGTGCGAAAAGAAAAATTCCCATCAAACGTGCAAGAAAGAAGAAATGTCGAAAGATAACACTTCTCAGCAAATATCCTCCCAAAAAGAGGAGATTTGCCAATCGGTCAGTCCCGCTTTACCTTCGATGGGTGTTTACACTCCGGATTCTACGAGCAACTCTGTGCACAGCGTTCAATACAATCCGTGTGAATTAGATGTTAGCCAACTTGGTTTGGAATCGCCGTCGAGCATTGCGTCGGATTTGGCTTCGCCATGTTCTATGCTGCATATGCATCCGAGTCCTCAACATGTGCCTCATCCGATACATTCCTCTATTCACATTCCGCCTATCATGACAGGAAATCAAGGAAAGCAGAAGAACGTGCATAATCGTAATAGGTAAAGTATTTTTTTTTTTTAGCTTTCCCAAGATTCTTTTGTGTTTTCGAAACTGAGTATATGTTTTATTTTATGTTTTCAGAGCGAATTCGAATAATGGTCAAGGAAATCAGGTAAACAATAGCAATAGCAATGTCGAGAATCAACAGAAAAACAATTCCGGTAATGGAAATAGAGGCACCGTAACACCCCCCACTAGACACCGAACAACCCCTCCCATGTCGCATCAACATCATGGTATGTGTACGGAAAATTTCATGAAAATTCATAAAATATTTGTATCAGTTATTTTTCCTTATGTACATGGTTTCTTTCCGATAGGTATCGTAGCACAGCAAGCCGTACATGGAGCTGGTGGTGGCTCTATGAATTACCAAACAAGTCCGATGGGTTATCAACAACCCCTACCTTTCCAACAAAGCAGCGCTCCTCAGGGTTATCCTTCGGCTCAGCGTCAAGCCTGTGCAGCAGCCGGTGCATTTTACGCTCAACAACCGGGATCTTGTTCGTTGGCTCGTTTGCAACAGATGGCAGAAAGCGGAGGTGCTGGCGGTGCCTCGACACCTCCCCATCAAGGACCCACGCCTCCTGCACCGCCCGGTACACCACATTATCACAAATATTACTCTCAATCGCCTGGACAAATTACGGGATCAGATCCATCTGCAGCATCTCGTAATCCAAGAACTTTACCAGGTATTTATATATGTCACAGTTCAAGTGTTCACTTTTGTTTGTTTATACCTAAACTATCGATTTTAGTTGGAACTGTAAAATTTTACCATATAATTGCATCTAAACTAAAAACAGACGTTGTAAGTATCATACTTGGGTTAGCGTTTTAGCTTGAGTTGTGAAAACGTGGTCATAACAAACTCGAAGCTCAAACTGACACTACGCGTATTTTTCGATCATTAGTTGACATACCAATTTCCACCTTAATGATATTCTGCATAAGAGCACTATCTGAGTGCAAACAACTTAAATTATCGCACCACACTATCAATTCGACTAGAGCTGTTTTGAAAGTGTATAAACAGACTAGTTTTTTCTTGCACAAACGAAGTGGACACTCAAACTAACATATACATACTTGAACAGATCTTTATTTATTCTTTGATTAAAATGAAAACATCAATTCTAGGCAACGTAACAATGCAACATCATATGCAAATGGCAGCCTCTCATGCGTCGAGTCGGATGAGTCCGATCAATCCCAATATTATTTCACCTTACGGATCTCTCAACGGTTATCGCATGACAGCAGCCCAGCAAGCGACCGCTGGTTTCAACACTGCGACCGGCTTCAATGCCCCACAACTTCCGCCCGTGCAGATGATGACGGCTCAGTATCAGTACCAAGACACGAGAGCCGTTTCCCAACAGCAGAACACAGTTTGCGCGTCATACGGTTATATAAATATGCAACCTCTTAACAGTATGCGACGGTAGTCCAACGGTATTTTTTACTTTCTTAATTATTATCGTTTATGTTATCACTCAACAGTTGGTTATGTCCAAATAAATATTTTTATACAATTTGTATGTTAACAATGTTAATTGAGGCGTGATGCTATTTGGCACTCGTGCGTAAATATGTATTATGTTTCTGAAAAGTGAACGCTACTAATATTTACTACTTATCGCATTAGTGAAGTAATATGCAATAATACAGAAATTATGATTATTTAATTTAATTAACGTATTCTGTTTTGTGATATTTTTTCATTTCGATTATAAATTATGTTAATGCCAGCAAGCTTTAGTTTTATTCATTTAATAAATATTTGTAATTAAGCGTTTTTTTGTAGATTTGGTTTTATAAAAACTATCTAAATTTGTGACATAAAATTTAAACCAGTGAAAACTTTGTGTTTCGAATTCGTTTTTTTTTATCTTATGAGTTAGATATGTTGTAAATTAATAATGATATTTATTTAAATTATTCACAAAGTTTAACAACAATTTATTTTGAAAATAAAAGATAGTTTAGATTATGTTCTAACATTTGTTGTAGTTATTAAGTTGAAAGCTATGAAGACATATTAATGAGGAATGTCAAGTTTGGAAGTTATTAATTGTTGTACTAAATTTGTGTTGCGACGCACTTCAAACTCAAATTATGAAAACGTTTACTTAATCGAACTTTTTTCCGTGATTGGTGTTTTGGATTTGCATGTGTACAATCTAAATATAAGCATGGGTCTGTGTCAGTTATTTTTTTATCCGATAATGCGGTTTGATAAACTCAGTTATGTCACATTCACTGCTTGGTGCTGTCATTTTATTATATTTTTCAGTTTGAAAACTTTGTCAAAGATATTTAAACCAATGTACAAGATATGAATTGAATTTTAATGTAATATGTATAAATATTAATTGTTACTTACGTATATTCATGTGTAAAATCCATTGTAAATATTATTGTTAAGTCTTAAGTATAAATGGTGTTATTACACAAAATAAAATTTTGTGAAAATAATTTTACTTATTCGTTTGATTGCTCATAACTTTCCTTTTTATATTTAAAATTGCGAAAATAGTAAAAATGAGTGATTTGATCAAAATTTTATTAAAATCAAAAAAATAAAATTAAAATAAATCACACTGAATCAAAGAGTACACAAAGGAAAATTGATTCTTCGTATTCTAATTTTGTTGCATTTCATTTACGGCTAATGATTTATTAAATTAATATAGAAATCCAATACAAAATATAAATCTACAGTACCAAAGTGTGCCAAGATCCATCAAATTTTTCAAACCTTTCTAATTTAGTAAATAACGAAGGTGAAGAATTTTTCAAGGTACAAATTTTAATTATTTTTCTTTAAAACTTAATCCTTCTAAGCCGCCGAACCCAATTTGTCAACATTAGTTCAGACACAATTATTGTCCCGAATTTTGGATGGGAATGTGTGTTAATTGTTTATATTACTTTCTTCACATTTATCAACTGACAACTGAACAAGTTTATTATGTCATTTAAACGTTATTTTAGTACTCTAGCTGATTTAATCACAATAAAAAAAGAATGTGTCATTCCAACTACAAAATTTGCATGTCCATATGGAGGACATGGTGACACTAATAGGTTAAATTGTTGCAAAAGTCTCTTTTATGGTGATTACTCTTTTGTACTATCTATGTTTACAATGGTCTATTTCACACAGCTTAAAAATAAATATACTCGTATCATAAAATATACAAGATTTTTTTATAAACCGACTCCACTATAAGCGGATGAGTGTTGGTCGTTTTACTTTTGACTATTTATTAAATAAAAAAGAAAATTTAATATAAAATATATGTATTTGAGGATATAGTATCAAAAATTAATATTGTCAGGTACAATATTTAATATAAGTACACGTAGAAGGATTGATTTTTTGGAGTAAAGACAAAATTCTTTTTATCCATAAGTAACATATTTATGCTTTCTAATTTATAACCGAAATCACAGTCTTAAAAATTATATGACCAGAAACGATTCAACTGATTACCAGACACATCGCTGAAGAATACATTTTTTCAAATTCAAAAGAATGATAATAATCCTTTGCATACAAAAAAACCCAAATACATATTAATGTTTTTAGTGAATGACTTCTATTTAACATACCCTGTCTTAAATTACAATTATTTTTTTTAGCCGTCACCTAGCATTGCGATTTAACATTACATTAATTCATAGCACACACACACGTTTTCTAAACTGCTAATGTTTGGAATTATAAAAAATTACTGGAAAAGGTATTATTGCTATTGAAATATTGCAGTATACACTATTTCACACTGATATATAAAAAAAAAACTAACTATTTTCAGTTTCAAATTTTCAAAATTAGTTGAGCTTTTAGATATATTCTAAAAAATGCATAATCACATTAAGTAAATGGTATAAAGTTAACTGGAAAGTTTGTTAAAAAAAAAACATCAAATATCAATAGTTTGACTAAAAAATAAAGTTATCAGTTACATAAAATACAAACCATAATATTATTACGTAAACTTAAAAGTACTGAAATATTTGAATGTGTAAGAACAGATTTAAAAAAGTATAGATTTATTATCAAATAAAATTTCTGGAAAATAACTTTTCAGTGAAACAAAAAGTAACAAAAAAAGTAATGTATTCGACCCTCTATTACTCGAGCGTCTTTTAGAAATAACATCAATTGCATGGCATATACAAAACAATTAAATATTATGTTAATGATTAATCACGGAGGGTTAAATACATTCGATAATTTAAAATTAATATTTTTTTGAGTTGCTTTTGTTATCAAAAATACATTCGATACGGTTTCCGGAATAAAATTTATTTTCCAATAATAAAATTACTTGGAAAAATTAGCTTTACCACTGTAAGTGCATCCTGATCTTTGTATAACTTCTGAAGCTGCATAAATTCCGCACTTCACACAAATATCTAAAGGTTGTTCTAAAACTAACTGAGATAAAAATCCCCCTGTAAATGCATCTCCAGCTCCATTCGTATCCACAATTTTTTCTTTAGGTAGAACTATTACAGGAATTTCTTGGACTACGTTATCTTTTGCTATTAAAACAGGATCACAACCCTGCGTAATAATTACAACACGTCCATTTTTTTCGTTCTTTCTTGGAAGATTCGATACTTTTAACGCAATTTCATGCATATTCTCAGTATTCAGAGACATCTCTTTAGCAAACGCCAACATTTCCTGAAAAAGTAAAGATTTTTTTATGAAACTATAGATATAAAAAAATTATAAAAATGTATGAACATACCGTTTCATTTCCGAAAAGTATATCTACATATGGTAAAACTTGCATTAGCGGTTCTTTGTAAAATTGTGATACAAACGGTGCACTAAGATTCATAATGAAACTATTATTATTTTTTAAAGCATGTTCAGCTAATCGCAATACAGAAGCAGAACTGACGACTAAGAAAAATCCCTGAAATCATTATAAAAATATGAATAAAAATACTTTGAGACAAAATATAATATGTACATATATAAAAATAATAGTTCACCGAAGTGTAAAAGAATTTAGCTTTATTGATGATTTGAAGATTTTCAGGTAACAACAGATGATCTTCTGTGAAACAGTTAGCAGCAGCTAAATTTGCACATAGAGAACGGTGTGTACCGGTAATTAGCACAGCGCATGTTCCAGTCGCTTCCTTATCTGTATATTGGTATTGGACATTAACACCGTCGGCACTGGAATTGTAAAAATGAAAATTTAAATATATTGAATTTTTATTGAAAATTATAATATATGATAACTATCAATATAATGAAAAAAATAATATTTCACATCCTATATAAAATTTACGGCAGTTATTATTATATTATATAATTTTATCTAGTTAAAATATTGTATCCATGATAGTTTTTAAGAAAATATGAATATTTTCAATAACATTTGATAAGAATCCAAAATAAAATTGAACAAAGGTCAAGAAAACTTTTATAGAAGTAAGTACAAATAATGTCAAATTACTATACAATTGGGTATTGTTGTTAAGATTTTATCTAAAAAATACATTTTTTTTTTTAAATTAGTACAAATAAAATTCTCAGTAATTCAAATTTTTCACTAAATATAAATTTAGGATAAACAAAAAAATTCAAACATGAAATTGATTCAAATTTACTATTGAAAATGATAAAAAGGTGAACAAGAAAAATATAATATTAAAGGTCATGAGATAAAATAGTTATATGTTTCAAAAGATAAATATCATATTATAGAAGTTCGCTCATAATAACGTTACCAATTTTAAAATAAATAATTATTTTTTGATTAGTTTTATAATATTGGATCATTTGAGAAAAAAAAATACCTAGCTCTCTCCTTCAATATATCAGAATATTTATCGCGACCTACGCAGCCAAAATAAGTAGTTATATATGGCTTTTCTAAGAACCATTGGGCGACTCTCATAGTATTCTGCACACTCCCACCAGCAATAAATTCGGCGTTGTATTTATCCATTAACTCTTTGTATAGCGGTTTATGGCTCTCTTCTGCCATAATAGCATCATCGGGCTTCAAATTGTATTTTTTCAATAAGTCTTTATCGACCACGGCCGATATATCTAATAAAGGATTTCCTATACCAACTAATAATCCTTCCCTGAAAACAGACATTTTAAAATTAACAATAATAATATTTGAATCAGCACAAATCTAATAATATATCATTATAGTGATAAACTATAAATATCCATAAAAATTTGAATACGTATTGAATTCAGATTAATAAATAAATTAAAAATGATTCGATACGCTTTTAATTATGTTAAATGTGATGAAAATAAATCGAACCTAGGCGAATCCATTATTGTTAAAAATAATTTACGAAATGTAAAATACACGAGAGTATCTCTGGACGAGACTCAACACCACAACTAGATGTCAACGACTGAATCTTCCCATGCTGCGTTATGTAACCTCTCTGCAAGTCAGTAGTTTTCTGTCAAACAATCTTAAATTTACAATTCAATATACAAGATTGACGATTCCCAGATGTTTGCTCAAACCCACACGACTCTAGCACACATTGACGATAGCGCACAATTTTCGAAAATTTTCGAAATGGTATCTGTAGTGTTCTTCCTAAAATAAGACCTCCTCCGAAAATAAGCCCAATCGTGATTTTAAGATTTTTTCAATCCTATCCTGTAAATAAGCCCTATCCCGATAATAAGACCTAGTGAAGAAATGTCCGACAATGTGATACTTGTGACTGGTTAACACAGTGATTCTGATTCGGTGCTCTGCACATATATACAATTAAGATTTGTACAAATATATATATTTCAATTTTATTTATTTGACCATTTGTAGTTTAATTTGTTAAATTTTTGATAAAAATTATATTTGCATATTATTGTTCAATTTCTGACCCTGGGATTTTTTCATTAATTAAAATTTTGTATTTTATTAAAAAAAAGCGTTTGAACTATTTATTTATGAGCAAACCATTGTTGAATGAGATATCATATGTACCTATGGGAGTACAAATTGAACACACGAACTTTTTTTTCACGAAAATAAGCCCTAGTACGATTTCTGGTTACAAAATTTTATATGAGACAGTATATATAACTATTATCATTTCGATGAAATCGTTCATATATACATCCAAGTCTCTTTTTAGAGATCTGTTCAGATCAGCGGTGGTAAATTTAATGGTTTCAATATTGGTGTGTGCTAGCGTCGGTGCGCAAGTGTTGTTCGGGTAAACGTCTCGGAACCAAATAATCGTTTTGTTGGTGAACCTGTCGCTAGCCTCTGGTAAAGCTGACGGCACTGTTCTGTCGCCTTGTAAAATTATATAACCTTTATCGGCTTTACTCCGTAAGTATCCATTTATTCATTTCATTGATTTTGTTTATATATTCACCGTGAACTATTTCATTATTGGCAAATATATACCTTTCGATTCACGTCATTTTCAAAATCGATATTAGAAGTAAACTGTCTAAAATATCTTCAATGTAATAATTTTCATATGCACACTTTGCTTTTGAATAAGTTCATATTTATCTTAGAGTTCAATATATGTATTGAAAAATTAAAATATAAAAACAACTGCATAATGACAATGTTCAAATTTCACAGTACTTATGTGAATCCAAATATTTCATGTTCATTATCATTTGTTTTTAATAGTAATATTCGTACATATTACCTACTCGATAATTCTTCCTGAAATTTGTGTGATTTACCAGCCGTCCAATATATTATTATTAATTAATAACTCCAATTCACATTAATGTTGTAGTATATTGTAATTCTTCATCATGTATGATTTATTTTTTCAGTCGCTGAAAAATGTCGGACGGTCCTAATGATGCACAATTAAAAGGTTTATCCAAATTCTTCAACAGTCACACTGATAGGGGGCGAGCTAATGTTTGTATTGAATGAATTACTTTAGGTTTGTTAATAATCAATGTATAAAACTCATATGTAAATTTGTGAATTTCCAGGTCGCTAAAGCCACATATGCTGTCATCGGAGTATACATTCTGTATAGATGGATGAAACCTAAACCTAAGAACTAAACTTACATTAGAAATGTTTTTGTTGATTGATGTAAATGCCGTATTTTAACTTATTCTGTATAATCTTGGTTTTCCCAAACTCCAATGAAATACATTAACAATGTTAGCCATTAAATAAAGCAAAGGAATGCAATTATGAATTTTATTTTTAACATTTAATGTCTGACGAGTCGTAAAACTATCATATTTTCACAGCATAGCTCATTTGTCTATATCCATTTTTCTTAACTTTCACTATGATCTCGATGTACAGTCATTCGAGTATATCAGCAAAAAAACTAATCAAATCGAGTACATAATACTAACACTTATTGCTAGTAAGGTATTTATAATTTGCATGTGCTAATTATGACCCAAGATCCAAATATTTTTGTTCTCATCTTATGTAATTTCAAATATTTCATCCATCCATTGTTTGGTAGTTTTTTTTAATAGAATAGGTAATTTATTTAATTAGACATTCTTTCTACATAGCATATTTTATTTCTTTATCAGAATTATTATTGTCTTATAGAGTTGAAAATTTAACTGATTATGGTTAGGATCATTTTTCTTATGGAACTAAAGAATAAATATTTTTATTGAAAAAAAAACGAAAATTAAAATTAAATTTAATCTTGTAAAAAAATGCATTTCATTCAAATATACATATTACACATTATTGCAACATATGTACATTTAATCTTAACGATAAATATCTATAAATTGATGAATAATTACATTTGATATGAAACTTCAGTGTTGGTTTATGATTTCGCTAAAGAAAATACGGCGTGACGAATTTGGAAGGGACCACTCGGTTGTCCTTGCTGACTTCCTTGAAAATCTTGGCTTCACGCGAAGTGGCATTTTTAATTTCTAAGATTGCAGCGACGTTACCACATCGATAACAATAATTTGGCGCTGACCACACAGTTACCAGCAGATTATCAAACATAAATTTGAACCCTAAAATTTGGATGACGTATATGATAATTGTAAAACAGTGATGGAAATTTATGAAGTACAAATACCTTCGTCTACTAGTTGATGTGCTCTACATAACAAGTTTAAGCTATTAATTTCCATAAATTCTTTGGTGATGCTTTCACCAAATAGCCAGCCAGCTCCTCGAGGACTAACTTTCCTACAATTACGGAATTATGAAAAAAAATCTAAAAAACGGGATACGAAATAGCTTGAAGACATACCATGTATCAACATCTTCGGGATCAGACCAAACTAAATCACAGAATGGACCTTTTTGAGGTATATCTTGATTTCTTTGTATACATCTGATGAGATCTAATGTTCGTAAATCGGGACTAAGGCCACCGTGAACACATAATACAACATCATCGATAAGCTATTAAACAGAAATATGATCGAAATAGCTTTATATTCATATATTTTATAGCAAAAAATAGTTAAAAAAACATACGGCAGCAACAGTCATCAAGTCAAATACTTTGCAGCAGTCTTTCCATGCGTTGGCATTTCCATATTTTGTAAGACACTCGTCATAAAACCCATATACTTGAGTAATTTGTCGGCATTCGTGGTTACCGCGCAAAAGAGTTATTCTAAATAAAAATAAATATTTTCATAGAAACCAATTTAAATTAAAGTGTGTATGTAATATTAACCTGCTTGGATATTTGACTTTGAGTGTCATTAGTCTAGTGAGCGTTTCAAGACTGTAGTACCCCCTGTCTACGAAATCACCCATGAATATGTAATTAGTGTCCGGAACCTGGCCTCCAGTTCGGAACAGTTCTTCAAGGTCATAAAACTATAATATTTCAGTCAATGTATATTACAATTACAACAATTTCTGTACAATATTTATGTATAGAAATACCTGTCCGTGAATATCCCCACATACTGTAACCGGCGTCTGAACAGCATGAACATTAGCCTCCTCTAATAACAAATCCTTTACCATTCTACATAGCTCTCTTAAGTCTTCTTCCGGTAAATATTTGCAATTCTTTACCAATTCTATCCAATTATCAACGTCTAACATATTAAGAATATTCTTCCTGAAAATATATACAACTAAAATAAAATATCGGGCACAGTTGTAACGGGAGCCATGGGAACATAGACTCCCCTAAATTTTAAAAATGTTTTAATTATCGATTGATCGTGAATAAGAATTTTGAATGCTATAAATTCACACATATTATACAGTAATCCCCCCTATAACGTCAAGATAAGTTCGACGTTATAGGGGAGAATTCGGAAATCAATAAATGAAATATTTTCATTTTTATTTTTTTTTTGGATATTTTTACGAGTTTATTGTTTTTTTCAAATACATTTGAAAAAAATTAAAAAACGAGTTTAAATGCATTTGAAAAATATGACGTTATGGGGGGGGGGACGCCACAAATGTTCTAGGGGGGATTACTGTACTTCAAATGTCAAAAAAACAGCATGTTTATATCGCATACATACAAAAAGTTAAAAAAAAATTAATGCGACCAAAATTTAAAATATTTTGTAAGATAGAAATCGTAACAGATTTCAAAAAAAAGAAACACAATCTTTACAAAAACAGAATAATTTTCACCAAATTGTCACAGTGAAATTGAAAATATTTGAAACGGGTCGCATATAAGAAACACATTGGAAATTTTAACAAACACCCAAAGAATCACAAACCATACAACTTTCTAATTCGCACATTCGATCCGATCTCCGACAACAATACATCAGATAACGCAATCTGGGAGATAAAACAAATAATTGCGATCAGAGCGGGACAACGGCGAATTGAACAACGAAACATACC
>JAOXNN020000090.1:1072285-1110833 GCA_028571205.2 Hydropsyche betteni | reverse complement strand
TTCTTTTAGATTTTTTTGGCGATAATGCACAATATATACTATATTATTATAATTTCTGAAAAATAAAAATTTTAAATGCCAATTTTTGTTGTTTTTTTTACATTCCTCTACTTTCGAACATTTAACTTTCGCACACGTTTTCAGAAACCGATCGTGTGCGAAAGTCGAGGTCCGTCTGTGCATATAAATCCGCGCTAGCACGGGAGCGGTCCACAACGGATGGATCAAAATTTCCGTGCTAATGCTGAACTGGTTGAAAGGGGTTGAAAAAGTTTTCAAAAAAAAGTTTATATGCATTTAGATGCAAATAAAACTAGGAGTAACCCGACAAAATACTGTCATCTTTTGAGAGAATGTGGAATTATTAATTTATTTCTGTAGCAAAAGTACAAATTTTTGTAGTAAATAATAGAAACTGAATTTTATAATTTTGGTGCTTAACACTATTTACTGCCGAGCTCCTCGATTAGTCGAATGGTTTTGGTTAAATAGGGTTTTAGCATCCTATGTTTGTTCCGAAATGATTTGGTAGCACTGATCGGTCACTTTGTCATTGTTGTGACCAAAGACAATGACAATTGAACATAATCTGCATAAAAGGTTTTAAACATGCAGATAGAAAATATCTGACGTTTTGTGCTAAAAAATGGTCACAAACAGTCATTTTTTTATGAACAACTGGCACTTAATTATTTACATAATTAAATTTAAATTTTTATTATCTCGGTAACGATTTTTAATATAAAAATATTAACATCGGAGGTTTTGTTAAAAAAAAAGATTATATATAGTAATTTGAAACTTTACGAATTTGGTCCAATCGGTCAAATATTAATTAGTCAAAAAATAAATAAATGAAATTGACAGGTTGAGAAGTTGTGTTTTTTTTTTCATTTAATTAAATTAAGTATGTAAAGACAAATATTTTCTTTAGATAAAAACGTTCAAGTTTCAAAGTCGCAATTATATTTCTCAAAAACAGTTTTATATATGCTTGAAATATTATATGAAAACTTTATTATTTTCAAAATAAACAACAAATTAAAATTTAAAAGAAAATAATACTCAAATATATAAAATGTAGGTTTTAATGGATTTTTATATTGTTTAATTATACATCAAATAAATAGGACATTTAATTATTCATGAAAATACATATAATACATAAAATTCCCAACACTATCTCTAAAAAAATATATTATATTTTATAACAGATTATTTTTGAACTAATTTTACAAGTAACCAACTATGTGGGCAACTAGAAAATTTTATCGAAAATAACGTGGTTTAGAATTATGAAAACACTAATCATTAAAATATGATTGTGGTTTTGAATGGAATGTAATGATTTTTTTTCTGTTGTATCCTGCAATAGAACGGACGTGCCTTATCATATGATTAATAAAACAAAATGAATGAATACTATTTCGGCGTATTTCTAAATACGTTTTCTCTATCGAAACCGACACAATAACTGAGAGATAGAATATAATGGACTGAATTGTGCCGGGAGGAAACATTAATTAGGATGAACGAGTCTCAGAATAAAAGTGTGCAACGTTGTACTATGATATTCGTGCAAACTGAATTAAATGCGATAACGGATTTTTACGTGAATATGAAAAAAATGATGCTGTGATATGAATAGATAAGAATCAACGAATGTTAATGTTGAAAGTTTCAAGTAAAAAAAGAAAGAGCGTTGTAAATAGAAACAAATTTATTTTCAGAATGCGTTTTCAATATACATTATATTCGTTATGAAATGAACATTTTCATTTTTGAACGTAACGTTTAAACATTTTATATACATATAAAAGTCTACTGAGATTTTCATCAGACGAAATATGATAGACATTATTTATTTCTTGTAATGCGAAATATAAATACGTACATAAAATTACATGCAATATCATTAGAGATTGATACATTTGTATTTGTACATGTTGCATAAATAGAATTTAAATATAATCTATGTTTAGAATACATATATGATAAATTCAAAATAGAACACATAAATAATATACAGTTTAAGATAAACAAAAAGATATTTACAAAGAACCCATAAACCATATTACATGACCATAACTAAGGGGGGGGGGAGCATTGGGGCACGGGCCCTCCAAAATTTAAAAAATAATTACAAAATACTTCCAACATGAGAATTATGTCGAGATATATTACTTGAATAAATTCGGTGAAAGTCTTGAATTTCCACACATATTATACTTCAAATTGAAAACAGCATATTCATATTGTATAGGTACATACAAAAACGGTTTTAGTTGCTGTCCCCTCCTTTAAAAATCCAAGTTTGTATATAATAAAATTTCAACACAAACAAAAAGCAGCGAATCTAGTTTCTAATATATTCAAAACATTTAAAAGTTAAATAGTAAAGTTGAATCCGAAAATATCACGAATTTTTCAAAATTTGAATAGTATAAACGGTAATCTTGCATTTTGGGTGGTAAATCAATCGAATTTGTGTTTCAACATGATTAAAAATGTAATATAATTGCTTAAATTAAGATTCTTAACGTATTTCATTACAAATGTACAAATTACTTTTTTAAACAAATTTTGAAGCATAGAGGTTATACAGTAATCCCCCCTATAACGTCACGATAGATTCGACTTTATAGGTGGGAATTTAGGAAATCAATAAATGTAATATTTTCGTTTTTCTTTTTTTTTGATATTTTTACAAGTTAATTGTTTTTTTCAAATATATTTGAAAAAAAAATTAAAAATTTGAATTTAAATGCATTTGAAAAAAATAACGTAATAGGGGAGACGCCGCAGACGTTATAGGGAGGATGTTATAGGGGAGACGTTATAGGGGGGATTACTGTATTTGTCAATTTTTAACGAATTAACATGTTTTATAATAGAAGCTCTTGATATTCGAACTGTTAGCATGTGCAAATTTAAACGATATAAGAGAAAACGATTTGTAAAAAACTGACAAGCATAACATCCCTATAAAAATTACAAACTACAGTAATCCCCCTATAACGTCTAGATATATTCGACTTTATAGGGGGAAATTTAGGAAATCAGTAAATGAAATATTTTCATTTTTTTTTGATATTTTAATTGGTGATTTTTTTTTTCCAAATACATTTGAAAAAAATTTAAAAAAATTGAATTTAAATAAAATGACGTTATAGGGGAGACGCCGCAAACGTTATAGGGGGAGTTTGTTATAGGGGAAGACGTTATAGGTGGGGATTAGTGTACACTTAAAATTCGTCAAAAAATCTAATTTGCGGACTTCTAATACGTAAATTACATAAATAAATTCATTTTAAGCATCAATAACGCATTTTCGATAGCAAAAAAACAAATTTCTCAACAACCGATTCACTCACAAAAAGTGCAAGTTTCCCCTAACTTCTACATATTCAAAACACCGAAAGGTTAAACGGTCGAATCGAATCCGAAAATATCACAAATCGTTCGCAACACTAAGACAAAGTTTATTTACCAAAAGGCGCCGATCGACTAAACAACAATAACTAAAAGCAAGGAGAAGAGTTAAACGACCGACCGAGAGACGAATCGGGTCGAGGGCGCAGCCTCCAAAAGCACTTCCGGGTGCCGCACGCGACGCGCGCGTGCCCGACGGCGTTCGGTTCGAGAGCGTGGCAATGGGGCGGCTCACCGTGGGCCCCCGTCATGGGGCCGGGGGGCGCAGGCCCCGCGACCGAGCGCTTCACCGAAATTTTGACATATCCTCTTGACACGCGTACGTCACTTTTCAAACTGTAAACAAAATGTTCGCCGTCTCATCCGGGTGTATTGAAGAAGATGGCTTGTTTTAAGTTTGTATACAATTATAGGCTTTATGTAAATTGTATTTTAGTGTGTTTTTTGTTTGACAAATTTTATTTGAATATTTATATGTATGTGCGATTTGCGTTTTTATTGTATTGGAGTTTAAGTTGATTTTGTCGTGTATCTACTTTTAAGGTTGACGGGTATGCGAATTTTTAGCTTGGTCATAATGTGAATAAGGGGAATAATGAAGTGTACGTGTATAATTGATGTCACAACGGTCACTTTGAATGATAATGAATAGGGTCATTGTTCATATTCATTTTATTTCAGAGTTCATGTTCATTTTATTTCAGAATAGAATGCGTATTATGTGAATTAATGGTTACCAAACATTTGCTCGAACGATACACTGGTATATACTATATTGGCATACACCGTCAGTAATATACACGGCTACGACACAATCCACAAAATAAATCGTAAAACATGAATTGAATAATTTAATTACTATGCAATCCCCCAATTTTCATAAAACTTGTCTTTTGTGCTACTGTTATTGTGTACGAAATCGTAATGTGTTCTAGTGTCGATCGGATCACCCTAAAAACGATTGACTAATTGACGCTTGTGCGCACGACACTAGCGCATACTGATCTAGCACATATTGTCGCGCATCGCTGCTGCCGTTCGGCATTTTATGTTGAAATATTATATTGGCAAAACTGAATTTGCGAATGGTAGCACTAATGCGCGATGATTGGTAAAACTGTCATAATTAAAATGAATAAAATTAGTGATTTCAGCTATTTTGATAAGCAGTTGTCTGGCTATGTCAATTAACTTGCATTAGGTTCTCTATTTTCGAAATCCTCACATATCAGTGATATCTTCGTTAGTTTAGATTAGATTTTAAATGTTTTAAAATTTTCAAAATTTACATCGTAAAGTGTTATGAATTTGCATATTTTATTTAAAATTTTACTCATTGTAGATTCACTCTTCGGTCGAACACAGTTGTATGATTGATATGTTTGCCGCCATTTAAGTTGTCAAATTGACAGTTCGAAATTGCCTATAGATGTTTAATTCCGACGATTGTGATGAGGTAAAATAGATTAGAAACTATATTTTCAATAGTTATTATACATACTTATTTTTTAATAATATTTTGAGGTTTTCGACGAAATATTATCCCTCGTCGATATACAAGAAGAAAAAATAGGAGAATCCAATGATTTCAATCAAATTTCTAACTCGGTAGAAATTTCTACTGAAGCTGATTGTAGGAATGATATTATTAAACATGATTCTAGTGATGTTTCAATATCCAATGATCCAATTATAGAAAACCACTCGTTTAAAATACCTAATTGTTATCCTATTGGGCGTCAAAAGAAAAAATTCCCTGGACCTGCGGGACTAATATCTGATAATCATAATTCGAATTTGATCAATGACAAAAATGTTTTTCCATCGTCTCAGGTATATATGTTTATGTTCGATATTACTCAGATGACTTATTTCGAACTTAATTTCCCATTTCATTTTAGAATTTTAATATTTCTCAATTTCATCATTCCGTGCCTATTTTTGAAAAAGGACCGTGGTGTACTGCAATCGATGAATTAATCAATAATCAATTTAATCCAGATGAATATTCGATCGGGAATTTAAAATCAAAAGCATTATCTCAAAAACTCATCAATCATAGAACTGAAATTTTAGTAGGAGTGATAAAAAGTGTCGATCACAATTCGCACGATCCTTTAATTACTATTAAAGATCCTACAGGTAATCGTTTGCCCGATTGTTAAATTTACAATTTTATGATTTAGACATATCAATTTTGTAATTTCAGGGGAGTTTCAAGGTATTCTTCATAGGGATGCCTGGAATATTTATAATACATACTTTATACCTCTATGTTCGGCGATTTTTTTGAAAGATGTTTCAGTATTGACTATAGGTAAACTAGTGAAAAATTTTTACCTCAACATAACATTGGATAATATTTCGGCTATTTATTGCGAAGAAGAAAGTTTATTGATGTTGAGTAATGAAAAACAGATTAAAAAAAATAAAGACGAAAGCTGTTATCGTTTGGACACTTTGGATGTTATTAATTGGAACTCCGAAAATATAGTGATTGTAAGGTGTTTCGATAAAAACTTTTTATGATATTGTTACTAGGATTGTACTGAATTGTTGTTATTTTTTTACGTTTCATTGTTTGAATTAAATCATTGATCAAATTATGTTAACAGTTTTGTATGAATAAATATTTTATTGTTAGATTAATTATAATATAATGATGGAATACAATGAATTAATGTTTGTCTTAAGTATCTAAATAAACATAATAAAAGTAAAACTATTTTCTTGTAATTGTGCTTTTGCAGATCATCGAGATTGATTTAATGTAGTTACATTTGCTCCAAAGTAAAATAGCAAAAGATCAAATTAGTTATTTTCACATAATTTTTTGATGATATAAAAGCATACTGTTCAAAAAGTTGTCTTTTGTAATTACTATGGTAGAAATTAAATTTAGAGCTCTCAGTTAATATACATGTGCCTATAGCTTTGACTAGTATTGCTGTTCAGGAAACTAGAATAAAGTGGGGTGCACGTAATAGGTGGAATGGTAGGCTTCCCTGTAGTCGAATACTTTCCACTCACAATCAGATTTTTTTTTTATTAGCGATGAAACTTGATAAAAATACCATCTTCTACCTTCGTTGACAGAATTTTTTTGAGGGAGAAAGCCAAAACACAACTTGATATATGAAGTGATTCTAATTAGAAAAATATGCTATATTTTTATAATTTGTGTAAAATCGAAGCGTTCAAAGAATTAATTTAGACACATCAAATATTTGATATACAGATAATCTTCGATTTACGACGATTCGAACGTAACCGAAAAAAAAGTAATACAAATTTATAAATTAATTATTATTTAAAAATTGAATGATAAATTTGAAGCGAATGTGAAAATTAAATACAGAGGAATGTAGAACCGTCAAAAAATTCGTATTGAAAGAAATGGTTGCTGCTTCCAATTTAATTGATCAAGGAATACGAAAATTTGAAATGATGGACCCAAACAGTGAAAGATTTTCAAATGTCATTTATTTATTATTTCATTACTAGTATATAGGCCCGATGTTAATAACATCGGCTATGGTTTTGTTAAGAAACGGAAAACGATGAAATGTGAAAACCCGATTATGTGAACTCGAAAAGTGTACCCGATTTGAATATTTAATAAATCAAATCATCATCATCATCAGTCGCGGTTCGGGTCGTTCATTTGAAAAAAGGAAAAAAAAATTCGCGAGCGTCATTATGACAGACAGACAGAAATCCGCTATTATATATAGGGGATAGGGGATTGTATTAATAAAAGTGATTAAAACCACCGAAAAAAAAATCGACTTACGACTGAGTTTCAAGAACGTATCTCCGTCGCAAGTCGAGGATTTATCTGTGTCGATTTAGATACATTCGAATATTTTTCGCTAAACCGAAACAAACCAATATTTTTCAGCTCCGGCAAAAATTTCGACTATTATCGATTTTCGATAACGCTCCGAACCCCCTATTATTTTCGAAACTCACAAAAGAGCACGCACTCATTCCACCCCCCGCGACTACAACCACAAATTAGCCGAGTCCCCCACAAGATTGGCAACCCTCCCGATCGTGTTGCGTCTCGCTTCTCGCTTCTCGCTCCCCCGCCCCGCCCCGCCCCTCGGCCGTGTATTGCGCAACGCGGCGTGTTGTTGTTGTGGTTGACGGCGACTGCGACTGCGACTGCGACGCGGCCCCCGACGCCCCCCGGACCCCCCAGAGCCGCCCCTCGCCGGCCCCCGGGACGCCGCCCCCGCCCCCGACGCCCCCCCGATCGCATGGCTTAACCGCTCTTCGACGCACGCCTCCGGCCTCGCTGCGCACTTTCGGCAAGTGTCTAATGTCGTCGTCGCTCTGCGCAATTTCTGACGTTTTACGTTTCAGGCCTCTTCGATGGAGTGACTCCGCCGCCCGTTCGATCCGCGTCCGATGCGAGGAGCCCCACGATGGAGCCCCCCTGCGACAATACCCTCAACGGCGAGATCGTCCGGCGGGGGTACCTGAAGAAGCTGAAGACCATGAAGAAGAAGTTCTTCGTGCTCATATCGGGGTCCCCCGAGAAGTCCGCCAGGCTGGAGTACTACGACTCGGAGAAGAAGTGGAAGTCCGGCTGCCAGCCCAAGAAGGAGATATCGCTCAAGTCTTGCTTCAACATAACTAGACGGTTGGACACGAGGCACAAGCACGTGATCGCTCTGTACACGAAGGAGGAATGTTTGTGCGTCGTTTTGGAGAGCGAAGAAGACTTGGCCGGGTGGCTTCAAGCTCTTCTGTCGTTGCTTCACGGAGACAGTGTGGTCGACGACCAGCCTCACGCTCAGCGTAAGTATTGCGTTTCAACTGTATAGTTTTATAGATTCTCTCTACTGTAGATATGACGAAAAACCCTGAAATATCAGTTTCAAATTAACGATCTCGTTCGATTCAAATGAATTTCTTTATATTTTTACAGAAATATAAATATTATAGTATATAGTACTAAAATTTAGTTTATTTCGATAAGATAAGTTTTAACGAAACTGATCGAAAAAATGCTATTTCAATCCAGGAATACGACAGTCTTGACGAAAATCATTTTATGTTTGTTTTCTTTCACAGAACACGTTTGGCAAGTAAATGTACAGAAAAAAGGGCTCGGCGCATCTCGCAATATTTTGGGACTGTACCATTTATGTCTTACTGATAAAAAACTGTTTTTAGTCAAAATACGGTCCAACAACAGTTCGTACGTTCCCGACGTTCGATTCGCCGATACTCTGGAATTTTCTTTATCGAGCATTCGAAGGTAACTTCGATTAAAATCAACATGGTTTATTTGTATTGTATTTAAATCCAAAAAACTGAAAATATGTGTACAAATTGTCTAATGTCCCATATTTTCATTATATGCGATTGTTTTTCGTTATCTCTTTACAGTTTCAAAGATTTGTTTATTTTTTGTAGATGTGGCGATTCTGAATGTTTCTTTTACATGGAAGTGGGAAGATCTTCCATGACGGGTGCGGGTGAGCTTTGGATGCACACGGAAGATCCGAATATTGCACAAAGTATGCACTACACCATATTGAAGTAAGAGTTCGTTATTTACAATCTTTCAGTACATTAAAAATAACTGCCCCAAGGTTCCATATTTATGACGAGTTGGTTTTGCGTAATATTGTTTTGTTTACTTTATTTCAGTGCAATGTCAACGAGATCTAAAGAAGAACTAGGTCATAAAACAAGAAGTAGATCTTCGTCCGTTAACGAAGCGTCTAAACCTATTTTAGTTTTAGCGAGACGTCAGACACATACCGGAACCAAATCCCATGGTCTTTCACCCTCTAGTGGTAAACTATTTTATTTTTATTTTACACTAATAGTATTTCTCAATTTGAAAATTTTCAGTGAGACAGATTTGAGTTTTGTAGTTAGTTTTTCTGCGTGTATTTAAAATTATGAATTGTATTTGAACATGCTCAATCAAGATGTTGTGATATTAAAACATTAGAATAACAGTTGATGATAATACAGTGAAATCCCGTTTTTAAAGGGACTAATGTTATTGATGGTATAACATAAATTGTTGGTCTCATATATGGAAAACAAAAATCGTTTTTAATCGAAAAAATCATGCATTCGGTATATATTTTTTGATTCATGGTAATTTTAGTGTTATAAATGGATTTAGAAGATTTCTTCTAGTAAAAGCATTAATGTGCACTATGAAACGGGACTTCACTGTTATTACTTTTGCTGTAAAATAGATTTGATTTTATATTAAAACATGATTATAGAAATCAATATTTTTCACAATTCACAAACATCACTGTGCTTAAAAAAAGTTACATTTACAGTTAATTAATTTATATTTTATCTAATTATTAACCAAATTTAAATGGTTGTCACTAGATTTGTGTAAAATCTATTTGTTTGTTTTCTAATATTCAAAACTTTTTTGAGTCATTCTATAATTCATTAGTTTCACATTTTTCCAAATACCAACATCTCAACATTTCATTTGTATATAATAATTTTCGTTTTAAATCCAAATGGATTCAATTTTGATTTTTTTTCTTTCTGTAATTGAAAAAGAACCTGTTAAATTTAAGAAGTATTATCAAGATGAGGTGTAGGATATTTACTGTAAACAAATGCACCCAATATTAGAAACTACTAATTTTTAATGTACCATGTGTGGAGTTGCATTACTTGAAATCTTCTATTTTAAATTACTAAATATTTTGGGTATTACAATGCTATTACTTCAACAATCCAACGCAAGTTTTAAAGGTTTTGAATAAACAAAATTTGTATTTTTGTACACATTCATAATTTGATTCTTGTTTATTTTATTATTATATTCATTTTTTTATATTTGATAATTATCAGTAGATTTATTTTCGCATGGTGTCCCATGAATTCATCGAATAATTCGCAAATAAAAAGTACAGATCAAAAGAAGCCGTTTATACTATTATTTAGCAGAAATTATTTATATTAAAACTATTATTTTAAAAATAATTTCAATACAGATCATGTTTAGTTTGGGTCAGCCTTAACGTCATAGACAATTCCAGTTTTTATCTGACACTTAAATTCTTCATCCGATAGTTTTATATCTGAAATATTCGAACTGATGGATATTAATAAATGTCTATCTTATGTGATTGTTATACGATACGTTTAACATGTTTCAACATACACGTAATTGGCTATTTACAGAGAGCACAGAATGTGGTGGACGTAGTTGTGTTGGCTTATGTATTAGCCCATGTGTAACTGCTTCTGCTGCCTATTGTGCATCTCAAGATATGGATTTGACTTTGAAAGAACAGAATCAAATCGCACAGGAGGATTCTTGTAACAGTGTTGTAGATAATACTGGTACGCTAACAATATTGATTCTGATAATGTGTATATCATAAAATTGAAAAACATCCAGCTTCATTTTGGTTTTTCGGTTGCTTTATTAACATGTGCTTAATAATATTATACATCTAACATGTTGACGCTGGTGTATATATTCTCGCTAGGATCGCCATTTGAATGCTGCATGTCGGACACACATTTGAATTATAGCACGTCACAATATATGCAATATACTATTAGATTTGATCCTTTTACGAAATTATATTGGAATATTTCATTTTAATAGATGTATTTTCGTAAATATACCGGAATTTTTATTGCATGTAGATTTGATAATTATGATGCACTAGTTATACTTCTGCAGCAGATAGTCGAAGAAGTCTTGGTGTGAACTCACACAAGCCAGACTAACCCAGCTAAAGACAAAGTATGATGCATCGAGTTGGAAGTGATGACACAACTTCCGTAGTTGATGCGTCACACGGAAAACTTGCCTCTCGATCTACCCATAGTACTTTATGGTTTTAGTTATGCTAGTCGGACTAGTATGAATGAGCTGTTAGAACGGGGATTCCCAACCCTGTGCCTGCTGATCGATTTGTGTGTGCCCGCGATCAGATTAGAGTGCGCTCGTGGTGAATTGTGAATTGAAAAAATAAGTGTTGCCCGCCGTCCTACCTATATTATTTGGAATGCGAACTCGGGTATGTCAATGTTGGGAACCCCTGGTGTTAGAGTATATAAAATTAAATTTACCGGTTGCCAGCGTCAACATATTAATATGAGATTTTTTTTGTATTTTTAGTTTTACATGTACTAACAGCTATGAACTAAAAATATGATTGTTAATTTTATCATATATATTAATTGATTATGGTGACAATTGCTGTTATATGTCAAAATGCTTTTACGACTAAAATAATATATTTACTAATATGCTTAAAGTATGTTTAATTGTATGAAATTTACTCACTCAATCTTCTGTATTTGAGTATTATCAACATTTTATTAAAAAATATCAATCTAAAATAATCAGTCAGCTTACTTTTATGAAATTATCAAATGATTATTTCATTACATATATGCAGTGGTGTGCTAGAAATCAGTTCTAGTGAATTGATTTTTAAAAATTGGCAGCATTTTTTTTATTTTTTAGGTCATTCACTTTTTTAAGTTTATTTTTTTTAGTATACTGGGACGCCGTGTATATATAAATTTATTTTTTATAAGGCCATAAACAAAAATTTTCTTTATATTATTGATATAATTTATCATTATCATCACAATTGCGCAGTCTTCTGGGGAAAAGTCCATTCAATATATTTCCATTTGTTCCTGACTTGAAATATTTTTATCTGTGTTATTCCAAACATATATCAAATATCAGTTAAAATATTCTAAGGTTGATATAGGGTTTTTTCAATTTAAAAAATCCAATGGTGAATATCAGAATAATGCATAGGTCCAATGAATTAACAAAAAAATTCTTTTTAGCATTTATGGAACTTGCTTATTTTGAAAGAATACAGAAAAAAAATGGATATTTATATTTATACATTGCCACTGCTTTTGCGTATTGCGAAATAAGAAAAGTTCATGAGATATGAAATTATTTGTGCTTATTGTATTGATTAATCATTGTGTTGTTTCAACAATATGAGATAAATATTATTTTTAAATAATGCATGATTTTTAATGTCAAAATTGATTATTCAAGTATTGAATTTTTCAATGATGCATTTTTAATGGAAAATACAATACTCAATAAAACTATGAATTAATCAGTTGTATTTGAATACTAAAATCGACTCATGATTTATTGAATTCCTGCTTTTATATTAAAATATGAAATGGAGTTTTTCGGAATGGAACTGTTAGAGTTAACTAAAAAGCATATATGTTTTCATTTAGTTGGATCTATCAACAATATTGTTGGTGTTCGAGAGCGCTGTGATAGTTTACCATCTCGTGGAAACGCAGTAATATCTACTCCACGTACTAATGTGTCCGTCGGAGTAAATCGTTATCCCACTGCTCTTCGACCTCATAGTATGTTTGTTCACGGGATAGGTCAATCTCCTCCAATGATGACAAATAGTCCTCTCAGTCCAAACTCGGGTATTTATTTACAATTTTGCATAATATTTTGATATTTATATTTGAAAAAATATATATTTGAAATTTCTTTTTATATTTAAGGAGCTTGTTCTACTGATAGTGCCGGTTCTAGCATGTCCATCGATGAAACAGATAATCTTTTCCATCATAGTACCACACCTGATGAAATGTCTCACTTGGTCGGAATGATTCCTGAAGAAGTAGTCGACGAAATGCACGGTATTTGGCAACCAGAAAAAAATGAAACAAAAGATGAATATAATGCGGAAATTGGAATTAAAAAAGGACATATTAAAACAATTCCGACTGCCGATAGTTTTGGGAGTAGTAGTCCAGTTCCTATTATGTGTACTCCCACTTTAGGTGGAGATTATATGCCTATGTCTCCAGCTAATTTAGATTCTTCAAAATTGTATGTATTTGAATATATTCTTTATTATTGAAATGTTTACATTTTGTTCAATTGTATTTTTGTTCATTTTCAGAGCTGATTTGCATTCAGTTAGCCATTCTAGAACATCGTCGGTGACAGAAGAGATGTCCAATTTGATCGATAAAGTTTCTTCGGCTGATATCGATGGATATGTTGATATGGAACCATCTAAGAAAATTGCTGATCATGCTATGTCTCCTACTGGTTCTTTCTGTTCAGTAACTAGCAGTACACCTTCAAATGATTTGCGATTTTCAGAATTTCACTTGGAGAAAGTATCATCATATTTTCCTCCTAATGAAGATAAGGAAAATAGACCTGCGAGAGCATATAGTGTTGGATCCCGTCCTGATCATATTACGAAAATAATCTCTAGACCTGAAACTATGTCAAATGCAGTTACTGCAACAGAAGCAGCAAGAACTAGAGCATTTTCTGTCGGAAGTCGCTCCAAAGGACAAAAAGACAATAGAATTTTAAATCACGGAACCCCGCCTCACTGCCATTTACATCATTTAAATAGTACGTCGCATTCGGCAAATAAATCATCAAGTGCACCTTTATTAGCTGGTGCTCCGTATGGAAATTCATCCAGTTATCTTTATAACTCTAATCATAGTTCTGTTGAGCCACTAGATATGATGGAAATGGATTTCAGCAGTAATAGAACTACTTCAACGTCATCTATTAAACCAAGTTATGGTATGGATATCAAATTACAAAATTCCTGTGCGAAATCTCCTTCGGGTCTGCCTGTGTCTAAATCAAATGCGCAGTTTATGAATAAAAATACAGTAGAAGGATACATGGATATGTCACCGGTTGGTTTGTCGAAAGCCGGTTATGTTGAAATGAAACCGGTAGAACATTTGATCAGTAATGCTGCACAACAGAAGGTGTTGCGTGATTCCAAAAAAGCATCATTTTCTAAATCGCCTCCATCTTCAAACGTTGCAAATCTATCGAAACCTATGAAGGTTGGTTCTGAAGGCTATGTGGAAATGACATGGAATAATTCAAAATCAACGGGAAAGCAACAAAATCACGGTCGAATGTCATCATTACCTATCACTATAAATTCAAACAATTCAAAGGATAGTACAGAATCCAATTCAGTGGTATCTTCGAGCACTAGTCCTAATTTTAATTCCTCGCATTTGAAAAAACATAACGAGAATGATTTGGAGGAAAATTATTCCAAAGGCAATACACCCAAGAGTTCTCCTGGTGTGTCTCCTATAATTCCTGTCATACCTAGTCCATTGTCTAGTTTAAAAAGGCATTCTAAAAAACAACAAATGAGAAGAAACTCGAAAGAATTACCATCATCAATAATAGCCCGATCGCCAACTTTTCCTTTTGATATAACTAGTCCTGTTTCACCTGTGAAACCAATTATGCAACCTGTTACCTCAAATGCTGGTGAATTGTTAGAAAAAAAATCATCAGCAAATTCTTCATGTTCTAGTGGTAAAGTAGATCATGATGGTCTTGTAAAAATGTTGAGTGAATGCTCTTTTATCGATGAACCCGTTTCCGATTATATGGAAATGAATCCTAGAAGCTTAACGACTGTTAAGGAAATAAATGAGTCTAACTTAAACAAAATAGGCGTTGATAAAGATACTAAACAGCTTATAAATAATGCTACTAAAGTTTTCGATTCTGGATCTACCCCTGTAGATTTTTCAGAATACATAAGTTTAAATCCTAACGCGAAAATATTGAAATGGCAAAAGTCTGCAGACGATTCAGTTTCTAATGGTTCACTTTACAATACCTCTAGTTCGAAGTCTATAAATTTACAAAGTAGTAAACCTATTACTACTGAACCTCAAAACATAATTAGGAAAATATCTGTGCCAACGTACCCGAGTAATTACACTTTCGAATCTATAGATACGAATATAAAAGAGCACCAGTCTATACTATCGTCTCATCCACTCGCAAACAAAAATATAATGCCTAATCCACAAGTTAAATCTAATGTTAGTATATCTAGTATTAATCAAGTGCAAACTGTAAGAAAACCTAAATTAGTAACTATCACCAGTCAATCACAGCCAATCACTGCCAATTTTAAGCCTATTACCTCAAGTGAATTTTGTGAGCCTCGGTCGACCAAATCGAATTCTCCGAAACCCGTTGAATCTGTTTTTAATCGACAGTTAATGAATGCTTTGAGTGATTTTAAAAGTGTGAAGTCGGAATCCTCAAGTTCGAATCTTAAGAATGATGGTTATGAAATTTTAGTTGCACAAAACGGAAAGAATACCCAATCTAGGCCGAATTCGGTAAACAAATCGAAAAAAGGAAATGGATGTTCTAATAATAGTCGCCCTCCGAGTGTCGCATCACAAGGAGAAGTGTCTGGAGGAAACGGGTCTCGTTCACGACCTTCTTCAGTAAGTAGTGAACTTAGTAATACTCCCACTAACTCTCGCCCAGCCTCAGTTACAGGTGAAAGAGAAGGTTCTAGTCGTGGGCTTCATTACGCTAGTTTACAACTGGATAACGTATTAGATCGTAGTCCTCGCCCTCCTCCAACGCCTATAGCAAATCGGCAAACGTTTTCCTATGCTCAGATTGATTTTGTGAAAAGTGAAGAACTAAAAAATTCGAAAAACGTAATTTCTAAGACTAAAAACTAGCTAGTAAGTCTTTCCTTAATCAGTTTTTATGTATAATATATATATATATATATATAAAATTATATATTTTTCTCACCCAACTGTATACAAAAAAAATATTTGTTTTTTTTTGAACTGGCGTTTAAAAAAGCACTCTTCAGCAATCTCATCAAGATCTGCACAGCAAACGTATTGCGCCTTTCATCTATTATCATCTCGTTATTGTTATACATAGAGTAAATATTTATATAATGAAAAATGTGTATAACAGGTGGTATCACAGACGGTGTCATAAGATTTCTAAAAAGAGCTTTTTTACAGCCATTTTGTTGTATAATATACATATATATTTACTATATATATATAAGCTTATGAAATATATTTAGTAATAGATTTTTAATTTTTGTCATTTTGTATTCATCTTGTTAAATGAAATTTTATATACGCATGAAAATGTACAGGGATTCCTGACTTATACGGGATTTCCGATCTAGTATTTTGATCATTAGTAAGATTTCACATGATAAATCAGACCTCAATTTGATAATTTTTTCATATACAATAAATTATCGGTTACACGACAGAAACAAGACTTGTCATATTTTTATCGAAATAGTATTAGCTACAGAAAACCTCAGAATTTAATTTAGAAATCTTACGTTTTGACAACGATTAGTAAACGTCTAGCATTCTCGATCAGATATGCACATCTTCAATAGCGAGGGCCGGATTGTCTTAAGAAACTACTGTTTTTAATTTGTCTTGGATGCTTTTTAACGCAAATTTTATTTTAAAGCGATTACAAGATGAGGAATATTTGCATCTTTATTTCCATATATGTTGTGTGAATCTGTATATTTGTATATGTGCGTTATGTTAATTATGATACGCGACAAGATGTCGATTGAATGTTTCGACAGAAATCAAATGACTTAATTACTATAAAGTTGAATTATTTAAATCAATTATTATTCTAATGTCACAATATTAATAAATCCCCTCAACTCAAAAAATTTTCCCGATTGTTGAAACATAAAATTGATATTTTATCCTTTATCGTATTTATGATACTATATTCCTTAAATACATATATGTACAGGTCTTCCAATTGAATATTTTTTAATGCTTTTTTGTACATTTATTACTTTTGTAATTTGTTACGTTGATGATATTTTTCGAGGATACCCCTGGAGGCGACTTTAGCCTTGCATTAGCACATAAAGGTGAATACAAAATAAACAGGTTGCGAAATCTAACGATTTGTATCCGTAATTTACATAGTGACAAATAATTGTTCTTCCAATGGACACTTACACCAAAAATAATTGTTTTCCTTTTGTATAATAGGGAAATTTATTAGTCGTATTTAGTTAATCGAAGCTATATTTAGGGGTATGCCTATGTTGTTATCACTCATTTATTTGGAAGCAGCTTTTTTTCGATTCCTATGAATTCTGTTGATGTTTTTAAAAGCTCTATAACATACTTCTTCATATCAGAAAAATTTTATCCACGTTTATTTTCGAATTGTTGATTTCTTCGAAAGATTTATTTAAATATACGGAATTGCTTGTGATAATAAATTTTCAATTAAATATATAATACATAATATAAAAAAAAATACAATTTTTCAGTTAGTACAGTTTTAAATATTTTCCTCCTTATTATTTATATATTCTAAGCCTCGCAAATAATATTAAAAGACTTAATTAAACGTGTTCAAGAATTATTTGCATTTACCTCAATGCTTTTAAAAGCTATAGTTAATTTCATTATGAAATCATGAGTTGATTTTTTTATGATGAAAGAAATTATTTATTTTTTTTATTAAATTTTTATAGAATAGTATTTTTATTTTTCAAGAAGTATGTTTTGCATAAAACGTCTTATGCATAAATGGTTTTTTGATTGACCTTGCAAAATCTTCAATGGATTACTACCAAACATTGTTTCCCACAAAAAAAATTTTTCTTTCTTTGTTTTGTGTTAACCTATTTCTATTACCTCTTCTAAGAACCATATGAAATGTGAATTTAAAAGGGATATATATGTAAATAAGACAAGATAATGTTGCGTCTGCGGCTTGCTCATTCTTGATGTGCAGATTCGTTTAAATCAGATTTTTTTATAGAAAAGCTTTTCATTATATAAAATGATAAAATACATTTGTATTTTATACATTCGCTGATAATTATTTAATGCACAGAAAGTGTTCATTGTTATAAGTTTTAACACATTGTATTTGACAATTATTAATTGAAAATATTTGTTATTTTTTATCACTTCTAAATATGATAATGAATAAATATATTTTAATTTATTGAGAAAATCGTTTTAATTTTTTTGAAATTTTTACATACTGAATTTTACATGTTCTTAAATAACATCATTAGCACGCCCAGCATTCAATATTGAAAAAATATGAGAGCTTAATTCAGAAACATGAACTTCTTCCTGAAATAGAATAAAAATCACTTATGAAATATGAGGAAATTATGTATAAAAGACTACGCAGCAGAAAATTAATCACAATTAATGTCGTATCTCGGCACCGAAGACCAACTATACCAGTTTGAATGCTGTTTTCGTCAATTTTCAAAGAAAAAGGAACTCCCCACTCATCGTTTCTTAGAAACTAAAAAAAAAAACAATGTTATTGAAAGTACAAAAAAAATATGATAAAAATATACATGAAACAAACCTGCTTTTGTACGGAAATTGAATCACATGGTAATATCGATGGTATGTTGTTTTTTTCTAATTCCTCATTCAAAAACATTGCAAAGGATAAAAGTTCCTTGTAAACAGTACCTAAAAAATATTCAATATAATACATATCAATAATTTGGAATTGAATAATCAATATGATAAAATATTAACTCAGTTAAGTTTTAACTTTATTGTAATCATAACTATAAACAAATATATAATACGACTTATATTGCTTACTTTTAGAATCTATAGTAAACACACATTTGTAAGGAGAAATCATCTTGTTTAACCTAATCACCATATGATCATCTGACACTAGTTCAGCACTATCGCAAAAAAGAATAATCAAAGTGTTTTCAAGTGATATTTCATTATTAACTCTAACAGGGTTAATATTTTTGAAATCATTTGATATCTGAAAAACAATAAGAAAATTTATGTACTGTAACAGCGCATGCACATCAGTCAGCTAAAGTCCACTAAACGGTGCTTATTGCTGAAAATAATCTTGAAGATCGATTGACTTACATCAGATTTAATTTTAATATCACTTGAAGTAATCGTTTCAACAATATGCTTCCCCCAAGGAAATTGTGCAATAATTTCCACTGTTGATTCACCGTTTTCAGAATTCAATTTTGTTTCTCCAATGGAAAATCTTTCAGGACATGCTGATATCTACAATATATAAAAAATATCTTAGTAAAAAAATACTCATTTAATTGTTAAAGCGCACTTACTTTTTTCCACCATAGCTTTCGTTTCCTTTGAATGTTGAAAAAATACTGAGTGCTATCGTGCGTTGATAAAAACTTAGAGAGAGATAGAACCGTATACGACGGGAAAGAAAATTTTACGGCTGTTTCATAATTTAAATTTGAGCATTTATTTGTATTAGTTTTGTAAAATTCAATCATTTCGAAAGGCAATTTCTTTTTATGAAAATTACTTGCAGTTATGAAAGAATCGTAAAATACATTTTCATTGTATGTATTTTTTGTATGATCAAATATCTGCGTGTCTGCAATTTTTTTTGAAATATTCGATGATATCCACAGAGATTTGATATTATTCTGGAATAATAGACCGAAGTTTTCTAATTGCAAATTATACACATTACTTTTAGATTTAGAAGACAATTTCGAAAAATATGAATATTTTTGAGCCAATGCCAAAATTTTATGAAAAATCATGTTTTTTCCTACTTTTATTTAAATATACTATACTATGTAACTATGTATATACAAAATCTGTTTTTATTTGTAAAGCAAATTATTTCTCGCTTCCAGGGGTACGTTTCCGGGTGGTGCTACAAAATAGTCTTCAAATGTAGAGCTAGAATTTTTCAGTATAGCCTTCTGAGAATTTTTTACGGTTACAACATCTTCTCGTAATTTAAGATTGCTAAGAAAAAAAATAGCAATTAAAGTATACATAGATCACACAAAGAAATTTAAAACAAAAACGATAAATCTTTTTTACCTATTCTCCAATACTGTGTACATTGGTAATGTATTAGACGTATTTATGGTAAGTATTTTTTCAGCAAATTGTATTGCATCTTGTAAAATCTGAATTCCTTCCCGATTAGCACAATTGACTAACGAAAGATTTTCTAAATGGGATATCGTATCTTCGTCTATTTCGATTTTGCTGGACGGAGGAATGCGTTCTATAAATGGTTCAGAGGGGACTTTATGCCGTTCTGAAGTATATTTTTCTTTGAGTGAAGTGTAATTTTTCGTTGCTACAATTCTGTTCGAAGATTTGAAAAGCAATCGAACAATTTTTCTCGAATGAGAACTCAAAAACTGTAACATCACCGTATTTAAACTCGATCTCTGAAAAGATATTGAATTGTATCTTAAATTTTTTGACTGTACGAAACGTCAAAAAACCTTGTGTTGGTTGCCTTATTGAAAAATATTAAAATATTGCCATACTGAAAAAATTATAATTTCTTATTAAAAGAAAAATGGCGACCAGATGTTTGCTCAAATGTCACTGGCGTACACAAAGTTGACAGGCACGTCACTAGCGCACTCGATATTGGCAATGAACGAATCTAAGCGCACATAAACGCTATTTTTTTCAACTCGATTCATTTTTTTATTCATTTCGATCACGCCATTCGAAAATTTTCGCACATTACGATAAACTATGCGCTAGCGTCGATAAACTCTGACATCATAAACGTAAACATCGATGTGCGCTAGCGTCTTACACACCGACATCGTTCACGCGACCGTCTACAAACGTAAAACCTACACAAGAACCACAATCTACAACATCAATCCGGCTCCACACGCCAGTTGCCAGTTGATATAATACGTCGCCCGCTGTGTTGGTGTATTACATTACATACGTATCGCTTGTAGATGTAGACGTTTTTCGGCGAGCGGCGGTAGCTCGGCGCTCGGCTGCTGGACACTGGTTAAGCGACGGCGACATGGACACCGCGCGGACCGGCCTCTGATCGCGGCGGTCGCGTCGAGGGTGCGAGCTGTCACCCCCAATCGGTGTGCGCGGCATGCGATTCGCTGGCCCCTGCATGTGGCCCGTCGCCCGATCGTAAAGTTGCATTGCGCGGCCCCCATTGTCAGCCTCCCTTCGCGTTTCTGCACCGAAATATCCGAGCGGACGTCGCCGACATGACTTCCAGGGAGAACAAGACCCTGCAGGACCGGCTGAAGAATTTCTTTCGCATCAACAAGGCCGCCGTCGCCGCCGGTGAGAGGAGTCTGTTCAATTCTTCCCTGAACCCCACCCCGATCCTTGTTCGATTGTAACCGATGTCCCGTTCTCGTTCTGTTTGGGTTGTTGTTGTTGTTTTTGTATATTTTCAGTTTTTATTGTGTTTACTCTTTTAGGTACTTTCAAAGGTAGAGTAGATTTTGCTATTACTCCTGAATTAGAAAAGGAATTAAGCTGTGATACCCCCACACCGCAAAGACTGAGAGCTATTAGAGAGTTGGGAGAAAACTTGCACGGAAACCGATTAGAAGATGTGAGTTGCACAATGTTATATTTCTCTTGTAGAAATTTCAAATTTATTGTTGTAATTTTAACTTTATCCGCTTGAGCTTTAGGGAGAAAGGGGCAGTTTGTTGCTTGAGATTTTTTAGCACTATTGACAGTCGTTCACAAAAATAATTATAACTCTAAAACTAATACACTTATTTGGATAAAATAAATAGCATTTAAAGTTAGAATAGTGTCTCAAATTGATAACAACTTTTTATATTACACAGAAATTTCAATATTTTGATTATTACATCCAAACATAAAATTAACAAAACTCCGTTTCTTTGTTTAAATTTCCGACCACTTAAATGATGACGCAACACCAAATAAACTAACTCTATGCTATAGAATATATAGAAATGGCAAATAAAAAAAAACAATAGATTTTTTACAGTCAGTTAATAAAAACGACTTATTCCAACGAATATATATAGTGATTACTTTGTGGAACAACAAAGTCTAGTATACAGAAACACGTACCGATGCCTAAAAGCCTCCTCCATTGGCATGGAATAATTTGGCTCTTATTTTTAGTGCATGGTAGGCTCATGCGATAGACCTGTGAAAAGACTTCGTCATTTTTGACAAAGACTTTGTGATCTTGAAATTTTTTGATTTTCGACGACATTTCAGTGTGTGAAAATCAAACCAAATTTTTTTTAAATAATTTTCTTTTCATCCTTTGTCAATATACTAAATGGTGTAATTGTTTGTTTTCAGCGAGCTGTTGAAAAATTATGGTTATGCGTAGCCGATCTGATTAAAAATGATCAGCCTAAGGAATGTCGACATTGTGCATTATTATTTTTAAGAAATTTAATACATGGACAGTTTGACATACTCCAGATTCTCAGAAGTCAGTTTTTTCAAGTTATTAAAGAACACAATCATCCAGAGGATATTAACGAAAGAATGGAACTACTGCAAAATCTCACTTTAAATGGTAAAGATATAACGTACTTTGAAGAAGAGGTAATGAGACCCTATTTTTCTTTTCATATTTATTTATTCGAAAATCATTTTCATCACAATTTTTTGTATATACATTTCAGATATTTAAATTTATGTTACATTGGATGCCGACCGTGACATATCCAGATTTAATACAAGAATTTTTATTATTATTAGTAAACTTAATCAAATATAACGCTGCTTACATGTCTAAGGAAGTTATACCAGGCTTCATCAAGCAAGTTTTTTCATTAATTTTTCATTTTTAAGTTTATTTAAATTTTAGTTATTTTTGAAGTCCAACGTATTCATTTTTCATTTAATTGTATAATACATCCAATAAAAGGACTTAGTTTTACCATTATACAATCAGATCAGTAAATAATATGAATATTGTATCAAAGTTGGAAAAATTTTTTTTATTTTCATTTGAAATATTAATTATTTACGTTCATGTTTTCTCTTTTCAGTAATGTTTGTATCCTTTGTTGTTACACTTCTACGCCAGATGTGGTTCTTGCTTGTTTACAAGTTTTGGACTCTATAGTGTGCTATTCTATTTTCCCTCATGAATCATTGCAAACGTTCATATGGGCATTATGTAGAACTGTTAATGTTGAACTTTATTGTCAAAATAGTTGGAAGGTTTGTATTTCAACATAAAACTTCATTACTAAAATTTATATTTGATATATCATCAATTTATCCATTTTTTTTTTCAGATTATGAAAAGCGTTTTAGGTACTGACTTAGGGCACTCTGCTTTGCATATAATGTGTTTGGCTCTGGGTGCTGGTGTCGGTAGCGACAGTGGACTGGCACGCGGTGCTGTATTTTATCTGAATATGGCATTATGGGGGCCTAAGAGGGTTGTTACGTTAAAATGCACACCTTCACAAGTTTTGCCTAGCTTTTTAAAGGTAATTTAATCTTTTTTTTTCATAAAGAATCTCGATCGGTATCAATTGAATTGAAAATTTTTACATATTTTCTAAGGCTCTTGAAAGTAATGAATCAGTTGTGGCATATGAAGTTATATTAGCTATCCAAAGTTTAATAAATAAACATGGAAAAGATCTACACGAAGCAGCTTGGGATCTTATTTTTAAGATTATGTTAACTGTTACCAATCAATTATGTAAGAAAAATATCTTTTTTAATCAATATTTTGTAAAAGGCTTTTTTTTAATTACTAAGCACATTTTCTAGTGGCGACCAGTGCTCCTTATCCATTGACCATCTCGCATCTTCATGAAACAATTACATGTATAGAACAACTTCATGAGAATGGTAACTATTATGGAAGTGTGGACAATTTGTACAATGTCATTGATGCTTGTAGTCATGATCGACCTGTAAGTTGGATTAATTTTTTTTTATGGTTGCTTGTTACATTTATGTGAAAAACTATTTTCTTTTTTCAGGAAAGTTCAGTTTTCAAACTTATTGGGTATTATATGTCACAAATTATACCTACAAACCATGAATGGTTAGTAATATTAAATAGATTAGTAGAAAGATATTGTCGACATGAAACCAGGGTAAGCATTAGGATAAAAGTTCTCCAATCTCTTCAGACGATATTTGAGCAAAATAGGTCAGTCTAAATATTTAAAATACCATTAAAAATAAACAGAAAATTAAAAACTGGGATGTTGTGTCATGGTTATAATACTAATCCAATTTATTTTTAATTCTCAGAAATACTTATGAAGAAGAACTTCTTGACAAAGTGATATTACCAAATTTACAACACTGCTCTACTGAAGCCGATCCATTCATAAGATGCGCTTCGTCAAAATTATTAATTGAAATTGCATTAAATTGCTATTCCAAACGTTTTTCAGATCTTTTTGACATTCTTGAAAAGGTGGTTAAACTTTTTTCGCAATTAATGTTTTAATTATTGCAGTTCTAATCTTTTTTTATTTTTTCCAGTTGCTAAATCGTCCCTTTGAATTATACATTTCGGAACCTATTATTTTACCTACTGACACAGATATAAGCGATATTACCGCTGTTGCTGCAGGAATTGTACGAATTTGCCTTCACAAACTACACCGTTTACCTTCTTCACATGCAGTCAGAGCATATTCAGCAATTTTGAATCACTTACAACTTCATTATGAGAGGCCTTCCTTTTTTGAAAAACATCCTTCTGTTAGACTGAGTGTCAGTTCTTTATTGATCACACGCATAGTTTCAATTTGTAAATCGTTGAGTTTGTTTTTTTTAAATTAATCATATGTAAACAGCTTTTAGAATGGTTTTTGTCAGCTCGTGCAAATTCCTCGTATCATATTGGTTTTCCTACCAAACCAGGGAATCATATTTTATACAGTCCATATATTTGTATTGAAGGAAGTACTAATTCTTCTAGACCATCTCATAGTCCAACACCTCAACCAATACACCAAAACTTACTAGTTTCACAGGTATATTTTATTTATAATTTCATTTGCAATTTGCTATGATAGTTTGATTTACACGTTACCTTAGTACTTATTAAAAGCATTCAAATAACATGTTTAGTTTCGTTCTAGAACTAAACAATCCAACTTTTATACACATATTATAATTTTGAACAATCGATCATAATGAATTTTGTTTTAGAATAAATAGAATCACAAAAAATATATTATTTCTTATTTTCCAGCAGCAAATATCTTATGTATCTATAAGAAAAGCATGTAAAATTATCATAACATGTCTCAAGCAAGAAAAAGACTGGTCTGTTTTGTCGGCCGTTCTAAAGGAAATTCCTAACGTTATGCAAAACAAAGCTTTAGTTTTATCTAAATCAAATAATGACATTGATTTGTTAGCTACAGCACTGTGTTCTATGGTAAAGATTCTTTTATATATTTTTTTGTTAAAAACAAAATATTAAACACATTCATTTTCAGATAATGGACAAATCATTGATGTTACCAGATAGTCTCTATAATACACCCGGAAAACCTTCTAGATCAGACTTTCATGCTGCAGTTCTTCCAGTGTTAACTTGTTTAGCGCCATATCATTCTCATCTCGATTCTCAATTACAACAGCGTATCATAAAATGCATGAAATTTGGTCTCGGTAAGACGTTGAATTTTGAAAATATATGAAACAAACACCATCGCAACGAATTTTCATATTCTAATTATTGTTGATTGTTTTTCAGTTGTATCGCCATGCGCACAACAATGTGTATCTGCTCTTACCATATTTACATTGGAAATGAGAGATACTATGGTGAAACTATTACCAGAGGTTCTATTAGATTTGTCCAAAATATCTGCCACAGTATACATTGCTGTACCTATTCTGGAGTTTTTGTCAAGTGAATATAAATCTGTTTTTTAGAAAAGTATCATTATAGGCTTAAAGTATAATCTCTCGATTAAATTTTTAGCTCTCACCCGTTTGCCTAAGGTTTTTGCATCATTTGTCGGAGATCAGTATATGTCCGTTTTTGCTATTCTTCTCCCATATACAAACCCGTTCAAGTATAACCATTATATAGTATCATTAGCTCATCACGTCATAGCTGCTTGGTTTTTGAAGTGTCGTCTACCATTCAGACGAGATTTTGTAAAGTTTATCATACATGTATGGTTATTTTTTGAATAACGCAATGTTATAAATTGAACAAAACACTCAAATTTATTCGTTTTGTTTAGGGCTTACATAACAATATTATTAAACCATTTGAAGAGGGAAAATCTAGGCAAGATTTTCTCGATTTGAATCAAGATTCTTCAAGTCGGAAACGTAGTTCCAGTCTTACTGAACAGGTAATTCTAAATTTTTTCAAAAAAAATAATCATTTTATGTTTCTATATGAAATCTTTTGATTAATAGGGTTCAAGAAGACGGGAACTACCTACTCGTCCTGCACTGGACGAGCTGAGAACACCGCAAGAAGCATCAAATATATTTCACATAGAATTGACCGAAACTTGTATCGATTTAATGGCAAGATACACTCATTCTCCTTGCATAACAGCCCCTAAAAGGTAATTTCAATTGTGTTCGTATTATTGATCATGTTTTAAGATAAAATAAAATAAAATCTTTCCATCAATTTTAGGTCTCATACAACCGATTTTTTGCTTTCTGGCGGTCAATCAATGACATGGCTTTTAGGACACAAAATAATAACCGTTACAACTTCTGGCTGTTCTCAAAACGTGTTGAAACAAGGACTTTGTGAAAGGTATCGATCTGCATATCAATTTTCTATATAATATTGTTTCATTCATATTTATTTTTATATACATTTTCAGATGTATGATTCTATGCAAAGCTCACGTTGATTCTTTACAAAGTCCTTATGGTGGTGGGACTAATATGAGCAGTGCGAATATCGATGATGTGTCGTCACAGTCTACTAATAACGATTTAAAAAGGTAATTGTTATCTTGTATTATTTCAAAATTTTCATAAACGGAAATTTTTTAAATATTAATCAATATATTATCTTACAATAATTATATAGAGCACACTTCCATTTGTGTATTTAAATGCATTGCGTAAAGATAGATGGATCAGATCGCTTTAAAATAAATTTCAGATGGCTTAACCGACCTCTGATCTGACTTATATGTTTTCAATTATCAAAGTTCTACTGTAATAAATAACAAAAATACTCGGTATCGTTTACAGATGACGTATAATATTTACTTCTTTGTAGGTACACAAAATATACATTGCAGCATAGTAAGAGTAATGAAACAACAAATTCCTCTTCTTCTATAACTGATAATATTCTTTTTCCACCTTTCTGCCATAATACACGTTCTTTACAAAGCCTCTCTGGTCATACGACAAGGTACAACTTATTGAAAGATTTTTCGCAGTTTTTTATGTTTAATTACTTTTCCATTTTTTTACGAATTCGAAGAACTACATTATTTTTATCTCAAATACGACATGTATTGTTTGACCATTTGGGCATTGTTTTAATTATAAATATATATTAAGCATGGAGATTTTATAATTACAGTTTTATTAATATTCAAACGGGTTTCTTATTTTATTTTATTCATAAATCCAGCATTTTTTTTTCAAACCATAACAGAGAAATGAGTTGGATTTAATACAAGTCCAAGATATGTAGTCTTATGATACAACAATATTTGATTATTTATTTTGAAATTACAGTTCAAATTGATCAGCACATTTTATATTTGATGAAATTGTTGTGATCAATGAAATTGTTATAAATTTTTTATTAGATAGAAAAATCATAATGAAAATACTGAAATTTTCAAACAAAATAACATAATCCATAACCCTTTGTACAATATCTATGGATGTAAATACTTGTTGAAAATCTAAAAAAAAAACATACTCATACTCTGTTTTTTTTATATTTTATTAAAAAATTTCAATCATTTTTTTCTACGATATATAATTTAGTGATTTTTTTTTTTAATTAT
This sequence comes from Hydropsyche betteni, assembly GCA_028571205.2. NCBI lineage: Eukaryota > Metazoa > Arthropoda > Insecta > Trichoptera > Hydropsychidae > Hydropsyche > Hydropsyche betteni. Next base: position 1,082,772 of record JAOXNN020000090.1, on the reverse strand, counting down.
TACTTTTTGCATTGATGTTTTTTTCAGACAGGAATGACTAATTGTAAGTCTTTTCCTAAGTGCAATTTTTTTCGAATCTTCAGTACTTTGAAACCTATAATTATTGAAATTCTAAATTCGTTATTTAAATTTGTTTTTCAATATGAATATCTTTTTTCTTGAGTATATTTTTTTAATAAACAAATTTTTATTTCTGTTTTAGACAAAACTCTTCTGAAAATAAAAATGATATCCTTCCCAATTCTCCCAAAGCAACTACAGATACTGAAGCTATTCCATCGCCTCAATTAAGTTTGAAACTTGAGAACTTTGCAAACAAACAGGTTAATTCATATTTTTTTGATTTTGAAAGGACGCATTTGTATTGTCGACTTGACTTCTTAATTTTTTATTCTTTAATTCTTTAGATGTCTGAAGACAAATCTGTAAATTCTGCAACAAGTCGTTTGGAAAAACTCATGGGAAAATCCTCAAGTAATAGTAGTGCTAGTGTGAGTGTATCTGGAAGTAGTAGCGGAATAGTTGAAAACCGGCCGCATTGTGTGTGCTGGTGCGGCAGTTGGGCTGAAGTATATGTCCGGGGACCAACTGGAGATGTTTCTTGGGTGATTCGTTTACAAAATCAGGTACATTTAGTACTCTCATGGACTGAGTATTATGATGATACATGACACCACATTTTTCTATAGTATAAATGACAAAATAACTAATTTTAGGTCAATTCAGACGCATCTATGGAAGATTTATCATTAAACGACATTTCTTCCTTGTTTTTGGCTTCTCTTAATAGTGGAAATTTACAAATAAGCGGTAATATTGGAGGACTTCCTTATCAACTCGGTAGTGCTGTATCTATTGCGTCTAGTGGATTTGCCGATGCTAAAAGTGATGTGGTATGTTTCGCATATACATTTTTTACAGTTTATATACATCACGACCGTTTCTCAACTTACGATTTTTTTTTTCAAGTTGTCCGATAGCGATCCTCGATCTCGTAGTGGCAGTGGAGGATCTCAACCCGATCAGCTTCAAAAATCAAATTCAGATAGCGTAGTAGCTGGTAGTAGTACTGGGGGATTGTCTGGAAACCCCATTAATGAACGACGTCCACCCCATGCTGCATCCCACTGCATAGTTCCGTCAACACATGCAGCATCTGTAGCTTCAACGACAGGATCCATAGTTAATTCCAGGTTGAACATATTAAATAGAATTCTAAAAATTTATATTTAAATCGCATACTTCATAAACTTTGGTTGCTCATTTCTATCTCAATTCGATTATCTTCAAGGCATCACATATCTACTGGTCCAATCAATATACCAGGATCTCCTCAAAGACAAAGTTCTTCTGGTACTAATACAGATGATGAAGATAATCAAATGATAAACTATCCCCAGGGCCAGGATCTACCTGATGACCAGGTTTGAAAAATCTGATCTTTTTTTATTAGTTGAATTAAAAAAATATTTGATTAAAATTGGAATATTTTTTATTCAGAATAAATCTAGACATCCTGTGCGTCGTTCAAATTCTTCTCCTGAAATGTCGTCCAGTTGGAAAAATCCGTTTTATGTAAAAGAAAGATTAGACGCTGCCGAAACAGAAACGAACAATGATGCTTTAGATGATAATGGAATCAATTTGCCAATCAATAGCGATGTTCATGACAAATCTATCGCCAAATCTGGTATTGATATTGGGTATGTGTCTTTGGTTAAATAAATCATAACATTATGTACTTTCTTTCGTATATCTTTTGAAATATTGTAAGAAAAATTGTATCTAATTCTTAATTTACTTTGTTAGTGGACCACAACAGCTGAAAAAAGGAACAATCAAAAGTTTAACTAAAGACATGCGAAGTTGCGAAGCTATTCCTGAAGAAATGTCAAGTAACACTCCACCTCATTTACAACATTCTCATCCTCATCTGATGACATACAATTCAGACCCTGGTATGTTTTATTTTATTCAATTTTAACGCTTTCTTTACCAAAAAATTTTAATTAACATCATAATTTTAGGCGCCGCTTTGAACACAGGAGACAGTTTACAAACTTCTTCGACTTCAACATCTGACAAAAATATACATTCATCGACCGCCAATTCAAATTCATCCACTAATGGGGCTGTAAAATCACCGAGTGACACAAACGTCAAATTCATCGCTGATACACCGCAAACAATAATCAAATCGACTGATAAAGGAAATTCTCATGACTTATTGAAACTCAGCAGCAAACCACCACACTCACCAACACCAGCATCGCCCAGACCCACGAACCGTCTTCAAAATCCCGTTTTACCCACTAGAAACACCATCCAAAATAACGGATCAAACAATCGAAGCAGTCCTACAATACCAACAGATAGGAACACTTCAAATTTAAATTTAAAACTAAGTGATACTCAAACTAGTCAGCAAAATTTACCTTTGGACGATTTACCACCTTTATCAAGATCTAAAAGGTCTAACACTATTTCGGTTATGAGCCCAACGAGAAAAAGAAGGTATTTCTCCTTTAATTATTTTTATATGTAATCTAAGTGTTTATTGATATACATTTTAATTGTGTGTTTCAGAGACAATTCTTCCAAGCCAAAAGATTCTTCTGTAAAATCAGGCATTAGTCCTGCTTTTGTATTCCTACAATTGTACTATGGATCTGGAATAAAAGGTGCCAGTGGCGAAGTACCGTTATTACTTTCGGAACTTTCACATGCGAGATCTGTTAAGAATTTAGATTTAGTTCCTCCGCTAGAAACATATAGAGTTGGAGTGCTATATGTAGGTCCCGGTCAACATGACAATGAAACTAAAATACTGAAAAATGAATTTGGCAGCTTAAGGTTAGATATATCGATTATTTCAGAGTTAAGTTGTTTAATGCACTACAAATAGGTATTAATTACATATTGTTACTTGTTAGATATGCCGAGTTTTTGCAAGATTTGGGAACATTAATATCGCTTGAAGATGCTGAATCAATGGGTTTGTTCCTTGACACAGAGAAAGGTGGCAGAGACGGAAGATTCGCATATGTTTGGCAAGATGATATCATGCAGGTTCGAAAATATCACTTGTAATTTTTTTATGCTAAACTCATAATTTTAATTGAAAACTGTTTGTGAATTCACAATATCATCTAAAATTATTTTTCACACAAGCTAATATTAATTTTCAGGTTCATTTTCATGTAGCAACTTTAATGCCAAATAATAGTTCAGATCCAGAATGTAACGAAAAAAGGAAACACATAGGAAATGATTATGTTTCTATAGTTTATAATGAAAGTGGTGAAGACTTCTTGATTCAGACTATAAAGGTTAATATTTTTATATAAAAAACATCTTATAATATAAAGATATGTGATCGTTATTCAATTTTTAGGGTCAATTTAATTTTGCATGTATAATCATCGAACCTCTCGAGCATGGTACAAATAAAGTTACAATAAAAACAAAGAATGAACTAAAAGAAAGAGATTTTTTGAATCAAACGGAACCAAAGATTATTTCTGACCAAAATGTCGCACTTCTTGCTCGACAGCTAGCACTTCATGCAAACGTGAGTAATTGTGATCTGGATATTGATATTTTTAGAAAAATGTCTTCTTCAGTTATTAAGAATTTATGCCATGTAAATAATATAATTTTGTTTTTTATTTCAGTTGGCTTCTTTAATTTCACGGTCCTTAAGTACAAAATCAACGGTGCCATATGCTTCTAATTGGCTAGAGAGATTACGCATAATCAAAAGACTTAGAAACAAATTGATAGGAGAAAGAAATTCAGCAAACGAATCCAATATTTCCTATAATTCTAATTCTTCTGATTCTAGAAGATCATACATAGAAGATTTCACAGAATTCACATAATTTTTATTTTTATTTTACATGAATATGAGACTGGGAAATTTTTAAAAATATTTTAAACTAATGACGATTATTGAATTCAATGTATTTTAACTAAATACCTCAATCAAAAAATCTTAGTGTTTTACATGATTGTTAGCAGCTCTTTAATTAAGAATGTAATATTTCTGCAACTATCTTTCGTAATAAATAATATTTTTGTTTTTGTAATCAACTGTTTCATTATACCTTAAATTTTATTAATAAAAATATAATACTTCATTATTATACATCATTACATTACTATTTTTTAGGACACAAAAAAAAATTATAAACCTTTTTTCAAACAAAAAATTTATTGACATAACACTACATATTTATAAAACATGATTATTTGGCAGCGTCGGCTTTGAGAAGTGTTTTTTTTCCTTGACCTGGATATGTTTTCACTTTGCCGCGCAATGCTCGAAGTCTGATCATTTCTTCAATAAAGTCTTGGTGCTCGTCTCTGAATAGACCGTAATCACGTAGATGCAACATCAATTTGTGTGTCTCGACGTGTCTTGGATAATAATACAGGAGATCTGGATTTAAATGCATGGGCTTGGCCTGAAACATTCTCACTACTTTCATCGATTTCGGATTGGTCGGTCGGACCACTTCTCCGAAAATTCTATTTGATAAATATTTCATCCGTTTTCCATAATTTGTTGCAACATTTGCTAGCTGAGCATATTTTACATAATTGCTCATGATCGATCTGTAACAATGAATAAATAATAATTGTGTTATTTATAAATTTAATAATATTTAAGTCATAAGATCAAATAGTAAACGGGGAATATACAATCACGTCATAGAAAATACTAATAATGGTATAAAATTTTATTCAGTATTCAAAGAATTATTACATTTTTAACAGTAAAAACTAAAATTCAAAATAAAAATGTTTATGATCGTCAATTTTATATACTTCATAATTAAACATTCATCCATCAATAATAAGAAGATTATAATACCTATTCTGAGAAGCTGGATTATATCAAAAAATAAAGTATCACATAACCAACAAAATTGACAGTAAAGCATGAAGGAATACCAACTTACTAATTTTCTAATAAAAAGTTTCTGTTTTACCTTTTTCAGTTAAATACATGAATATGATTCATCAATCAGCACATAAATTTTTCCACTAAATTGTTAGCGCATTTATATATATCAAAAATTCAATATATTTTTAAAAATTTTCATGACTCAATTTTGCCAGCAATCTCATTCATATTCAATTTCATTCACACATATTATTTATGTTAGTAGTCAAAAATTCTAATAATTAACTTTGTAGCAATATGTAAGAGAAAAAAACAAAATATTGTGCTTGGATTGATATGGAAATGTATTGTTAGCACTGAAAAATGTCAAATATAGGTAAATACATTCACAGTTTTGCCTTCGCGTTGATTTCGCCTTGTGTCGTGCACTAGTCCACTTATTTAGTTGCGAATTCTCGCAATTTAATATATACTATCTGATAATATGGGAGGCAACAGTTCAAAAAACAATATTCCAATTGAAAGGGTCCATTACAATTAGATATAAACATTCCAATTCGACTCAATGTCTGTGTTGAAAATGGAGAACTCTTTCGTTTAAGCTGCATACACACATATTTATAAAGCGTAACGTTTCCAATTTAATTATGATATCGACAATTTTTCATTTCGAATGATCTCTGATTTGTGCGTTATTCCAGTTACATTTTGCTTTGCTATGGCTATGACACCGAATGTTAGAATATGTCTTCCATTCGTTCTCGGTTTTCGACCCCAATTCAGATTTTTATCCTCGTATTTTATCTTATACTTGTAATAATCTTCAAACATTTATATGACAATAATCAAAGAAATCAAAGATTCGAACAATACAACATAATGGTGAGTGCACCAATTCAGATTTTTCATATTAAATTATACGTTATTTACATAAATTATTCATATTTTCAGTTGAACGAAGTAGCTGAGACATTAGAAGTCGTCGAAAAGCATGCAAAAGAGACTGCTCAAGCTGTTAAAGTAATAGAAAACGTTATGAACCATAAAAAGCATCATACTGGAAATCAACACCGAGCTACCCCACCATGATATACAATAATTTTGATTATGGAAAATCGCCTTAAATTATTTGTAATATAGTCTGCGAAATATTTTTTATAATATACATAATTTTAAAGTTTTAGTGCCTGTAACCTTTTAGTCAATTAACTTGTAGATGATGGGTGCTACGTAAAAGTTCTTTCTTTAATTTTGTTACTTAATTCGAAATTGAATAATGAAATTAGTTCGTTATAGATGAACTTTTTGATAAAAATTTAGCGTCACTATTTTTTTGTTTAATATTACTAACAATTACTAAATTATTATCTTTTAGGCACGGAAATGGTTAATATTCAAAAGTCTCAAACCATATTCAAATCTTTCAGAATAAAATATCGTTAATTATATAGATTATCAAATTATTTTATGTTGTTATTTCAGCCTTCAAAACTTTTTCGATTAAAATTTCATGCTTGAATTTTCATGTTCGTTCATTAAAGCTTTTTTTGTTGCTGTATTCATAAAATTTACATAGACAAAATATCAAACTTGTATAATAAGGCAGATTTAATTGAAAACTTTTTTCTATTCTTTAAATTTATCGATCTTTTTAATTTGTATTGCAGTCGATATCTAAAGAACTCTTCTAAGATCAGCGACCATTGTTAAGTACTTATAATGTTATATAACCAAAAAAATCTTAAATTCTACTAATTAGACTTCATATGATAAAATTTTATCTTATTTGATGTTAGATAAATTAGTATTCATTTTATTCTTCTTACTTTTCTCTTCAGTTAATCATAGATAAGATTTTCTTGTAATCGTTATACATACAATCAACAATTTAGTTTTTATAATTTTGTTACAATTGAAGTTATCGTTTTTAAAATTAAAAGCATCGTCCAAATACAATTTCAATCCATAATGTTCATGCTGATCTCGGTTGATTTTATATTTGCGTGAATTTGTTGTAAAATTTATTATAGTCGGATGTGAAGGTCTTTTATAGAAGGTTTTAAACAGGTGTTAAATTTTATGTGCTAGTCATTTATGTGATATATTTGAATGTAGTTCAAAGCTGTTATTTTTTTTTTGTTTATGAGCAATTTATTGTATATGTCGCAAATGCGACTTTCAAAATTGATAATCGTAACCCATTGAGTATTATAAATTCACTATTTTAGTGATTTTGAAAATATTTTATAAATATTAACTGAATTTTTCAATTTTAGACTTTAAAAAGTGAACGAGAAAGTAGATATGAACATTTTTTTTATTCAATTAACGAAGAATATAACAATTTTTTTTAGTTTCGAAAAATACAATATCTCTTGGGTTGATTTATAAACGACTTATACGATTTATGGTACAAAACATGTTAAACGTGCTTAATTTATGTATTTTTCGGTTACTGTATTGTAAAGTTATTAATTACAATATACCATGCAATCGTATTTATGTATAAGATCATTTATATGGGTGAGGACTAATCGAAAAAATAATTACTACAGTATATTAACTTTTAATTTTTGATTAATTTTCAATTTGAATTGAATTTCTCATGAAATTAAAAGGTATTGTTATTTAATGTTGTTATATTTTGTTAAAAAAATATTGTATTTAAGTGTATGAAACAGTTTACTAATAAAAATCTGTGGCTTACTATTTTTTTTTTAACATGAAATATTTATTTTAATGAGTATTAAAATATTATGAAATAACATTGAGATATATGTATTATATATCAAAGAATTAATATATCTAAGATTTAAAGATTATAAATACATACTTGTATGTATAGTATGTAGGATTTAAAGACCATTTTCCATACTCAAACACTGAGGTTTTTTTTTGAAATCTCCAGTATCTTCCAAAACTCCACCAGGAGAACAAACCCATGGATCGTTTGTCAGCCACTGCCAATTTTCAAGCTTATCTTGCAATTTTTTCATAGTTTCCATCATTGCTGGCTTAACTGTGAAGGTTTCCATGAATAATGTATATAAATTTAATTTATTAATCCTGAAAATTTGCAAAAAAATCAACATACATGCTAAATTTTTCGATTCTAATGGGTCCATCTTCAAATCGAATAATTCCCATTGCGGACGGTAATAATAATCTTTCAATGTTTTATACCATGGTATAGGCTGATTATGTCTAGTCCTATTCAAAATATCCTAAAAATTTAGAATGTGGAAAGATTGAATATTAAATTACGCGAATGTATTTTTTTCAATACTAACTTGAAACGTTGGTGACAAGTAAAAATCTTGATCAATAGAAAATGGCATTTTAAAATTAATATTGTGGATTAGTTTATATCTATTATTCCTAACGGCTCTCATCGGATAATACATTGTGACTTCGTGGTGTGTCTGAGAAGCAAAAATAACTGCATCTGGATCTGACGGTGGTTCTGAAAATGTTGATAATTTATGAGTTTATGATTAACACAGTTTAAGAATATGAATGTTAATGCAAAAAAAGTAAAAAATAAACCTTTTTCCAATAAGGGCAAAATACTTTTTCCAGTTAACACAGGTTTATCTTTGGATTTGTTTTTAGTGGAGTTTTTCATGTCGATTCCATACCAATCAGTGATAGTTGGTACAATGTCCAGTAAACTTACCATAGCATTAGTTATTTGGTAATGCCTATTTTTATGACGGGGAGAAGAAACGAGCATTGGTTCTCGAATTCCAGGCTCATACAAATTTGTACGACCCGATGGAAAAGGTATTCCATTATCAGATGTATATATGACCAATGTATCATTTTTAAAACCAGCATTTTCAAGTTCTCTTAAAATCAAACCGATCCCTATAAATTTTTAAATAGACATTTTTTATTACTATAAACTACATTTGAATTGAATTTAAAAAATATATAACAATAAATCTAAAGTTTCACCTTGATCTAAACGAGATATCGTCGTATACTGGGCAGCAACATCACGTCTTGCCATTTCTGTGTCCTATAACAATACAACGATCCTTATACTGTTATAATAATTAAAATAAATAAATAAATGGCTATATTTATATACTGGTATATTAAAAGGTAATTGTATCTGGTCCCATTGATAATACCAAGGTTGCCAATCGGGTATAATGCCCATACCTTCTTCTCCACTACCAAAACGCTCACAAAAAGGTCCATACTGGGGAGAAGTATGACCACACCTATGAGGATCATGAAATCCGACATATAGAAAGAAGTTTCTGAAACAATAAATATTCATTTGATAAATTTAACGATTTCAAGGAAAATTTAGCTGAAATAATATACCAGGCAAATAAATAAACAATTTGAGCATAATTTAAACAATTTACATACTGGTTATTATTTTTAGCTTGTTTGAGGAATTCTCGAACGTGTAATTTCATATTTGTAATATTTCTTCCAACTTGATTAATTTGATTATTTTCTTCTGTTTGAGAATAATCAAAAGGATATGCTTCCTCAGGACCCACATGTTTTTTCCCAATTATTCCTATAAAAAAATTATTATTGTTATTTATAGAATTGATTCTGATAATAAAACTTAATAGATAAATTTGAAATAATACGAAAAATATTGAGCAGTTTTTCTATCCATGAACTTTTAAATACTTATTACTTGAGTACATTTATCTAATCTAAACGTGGAAAGGATATATTGAGTACTTAAAAAATTAATACCAGTCATAATCCCGTTGTCATGAAGAACTTTTGTTATACTATTGACGTTCTTAAAAGAATCAAAGTGGTGTACTCCATTATGCAAACCATACATTCCATTTTGATGACTAGGTGAACCCGTTAATATAGCAGAACGACTAAAACAAATAGAAATCAAATTAATATTTTATGTATAGAAAGTTAAGAGAAAAAAAATAATACAAACCTAGGTGAACAACTGCTCGCTGACGAAAAAGCATTGTTGAAAATTAAACTTTCTTTCGCTAAATTGTCGATATTTGGAGTTTGGCAAATTCTGTTTCGGTAAATACCCGATTCAAAGCCTCCATCGTCAGCTAATGCAATAAAAAATAAGTATTAATGTAATATTGCAAAGAAAGCCTACTATCTTGTCTGTTTTTTTTTTATCCATTTATTATTGTTCAGTTACATAAAATAAAGGACAAATGAGCGATTTTAGAAAATAAAATTTACTTTAGTCCAAGTAAACGCCTTTTTTCTTCAGAAAATAATTAAAATTTCATGATGTCTATTGGATTGAAATAGAAAAATTATAATGATTAATCAAAAATTTATTTTTCGAAAATAGTAAGGGCCAATCGGAGGACCCTGTGGCAAGAGCCTCAACTGGCCATAAGTAAATCCGCTAATGGATCACCTAATATTTAAAAAAAAATGCTAAAAACCCTGAATTATATAACCAATCTGATTTACGTCTAAAAAATATTTTGAAACAAACGATCACCTTATGACCTACCTTAATTTAATTACATTTTGGGGGGGGGGGGGGGGGGGGGGGGGGGGGGGGGGGGGGGGGGGGGGGGGGGGGGGGGGGGGGGGGGGGGGGGGG
>JAOXNN020000090.1:1056300-1072185 GCA_028571205.2 Hydropsyche betteni | reverse complement strand
ATATAATTTTATTTAAATTCTGATCATTTAAATTAGTTTTTCCCGAACTCATTTATAACATTTCCCCATTCAATGATTCAAAAATATCCAGGCCCCCCCCCCCCCCTCTCAAATTAGTTCAGTCAAGTAACACACAAATGTTCGCTATTAACTGATTTTAAGAGTGTCATAACGGTGCTGCAATCATATTCTCGAAAAGGCAGTTTTTTTTCAAAAATGAGTTTTTCGACAACAATGTAACAAATATTAATGATTTGCGTATTCCCCCCGGTGAGGCGTACGCCCCACGTTAGGAAACACTGATTTAAATAGTAGCCTTTACTTTGTAGTTTTTTTTTTGTTTACATTGATTCTGATTGCAGAGTGAAAAGGCCTTGATGGTTATCAATTGAAATAATTGGATTGAATCAAGATCGTAGAGAAAAATAATCTAAACTTATGCCAAAGGATTTTTGAAAAATGGATCAATAAAAAAACAAATAAAACAAAATATCCTCTCATATATTTATAAAACATTTTCATAGTAACAAATATTTTAACTATAAAAAAAAAATTTTGTACAAGTGATTACAAAAAATCACATAAAATCATCTGACAATGAGTATCGAAAATATGGCACTTTTTTAATTAGAAAAATATTTATTTGATATCAAAATTATTCAAAAATTTTAATTGATTTGAACACGTAAAAAAGAACTTTCTTTACGTTTTTATAATTGTTAACAGAACTGTGCCACGTGAAAATGCTATCTATTATATCTCCATCATACTTTAGCACAATTCTGATAATGGCGCTCTTAATAATTAGCAAATATTAAAGCTGTTCGACACGGTAAATATGCCTGCAATAAATTATAAAAGATTATATAAAGATTATGAAATAATATTTATTAAAATATTTTATAAAAATATTTTATAAAAAAAAAACCTGTATGGAGTCTTTTCGATTTCCCCACGGTATACCTTGAGTGGAATGTATAAAATTGTCAATTTTAACTCGATCAAATCCCCCGTATATAGATAAATCAGACGATAATATAACCTGAAATTTAATACAAGATTAACACCATATCCAAACAAATCGAAATATTGTACAAATATATCAGAAATTACTTTATAATCACCAGGTGCATCCACACCCAACCTGTAATCTGTAAAACTTTTGTTTGAATGAAAATTAAATACAAATATCAATCCAGCCCGTTCAGCACATATGACTTTATCATCTTCATGTTTACATGATACGTATGCCTGAAATTTTTTTTTTTCTTTAGTAATCAAGTGTAAAATTTTGATAGATATATTTTGAGCATTTTGGGTTTACCGGATTAGCATGCAACCACCCATATTTTTCTTCCAAGTTGTTCATATCTCTATCAAAATTATTCAAATATTTGTATTTCAATAATTCATCATCGACTAAATTCCATTGGCGACGAGCGTAATGATATGATGAGTTATTACCAGCTCGAGGAAAATCTAGCCATTCAGGATGGCCAAATTCGTTTCCTTAAATTAAATACATCAAATATAAATACACAAAAATCTTATAAAACATTTATAAGTATTATGAAAAAGTACCTATAAAATTCAAATATGCCTCTCCACCCAATGCATGGGTAACAAGACGAATCATACAATGCAATGCTAATCCACGTTCTATTATCGGATTTGGATCACTTATGACACTCATATGAGTATACATCTCCTTATCCATCAACCAAAAAGCAATTGTTTTATCACCGACCAAAGCCTAATCACAAAAACAGTCTTAATAATTTCTGACTATCAGTAAAATATAAAATATATTGTCATATCATAATACCTGATCATGACTTTCAGCATATGCAACTGTCCCTTCCATCCATCTTCTATTAGTCAAAGTATGAACAACATTTCCAATATTCCAATCTTCATCTTTGTATTCTTTGAGTAATTTAATCCAATTATCTGGTATGGCCATACCGAGGCGATAATCAAACCCAGTACCGCCTTCTTCTACAGGCCTGCCTGACGCAGGCATACCAGAAACATCCTTTAAATTAAAATCAAGTTAAAAAAATGTTACAATTGTATCACTATCAAAAAATTAGAGGATTACTTCAGCAATCGTAATGCAATTATCACTGTTACGATGACAAAAATCATTTGCAATCATCAAATAAACAATTGCTTCGGTATCGACATTTAATCCGTAATATTCATCGTAATGTCCAGAAAATCCTTGAACACCACGACTATGATACAACATCGATGTAACTCCATCGAATCTACGATAATAAGAAATAATATTTCAATATATTTCTCATAGTAAATAAGTTTTATTTTATGACTAAATTATACCTGAAGCCATCAAATTTATATTCATCTTGATACCATCTCAAATTTGATAAAAGAAATCGAAGCACTTCAAATCTAAAACGTTTCAATTAAGAAATTAAATGACATTTAATATTTTTATTAATTATGACACAAAATTCATTACTCGGAATAATTGAACAATCTAGAATCCCAAAGAGGATGAGTTCCTTTTGGCCCATCGTGAAAGTAACAAGCAGTAGTGCCATCGAATTCATTGAGTCCATCCAAAGTATTTTTGCATGCGTGAGAATGGACAACGTCTAGCAGAACATACAATCCCATTTTATGAGCTTCGTCTATCAACTTTTTCAATTCACAAGGCGTGCCATATCGACTATAATAAAGATTATATTTATTAATATACATATTTATATTTATTTACATTTAAATGTTCATACATCGATTTAAAATAATTGATTTATATAAGATAGTATTTACCTACTAACAGCAAAAAAGCTAGTCACTTGATATCCAAACGAAGCGTAATAAGCGTGTTCCATTATTGCCATCAATTGGATTGCATTATAACCTATGAAATATCACTATATGATGTAATTTTATACGTATTTGAGTAATATAAGTATTTATTTATAAACAACAAAACCTTGCTTTTTGATGCGAGGTAAAATGTTTTCTCTGAACTCATCATATGTTCCTATGCGGAGTTCAGAAGTGGCAATTCCAATATGGCATTCATAAATTCGTAAACTTTTGGGCTTAGGAACTTTATCATACTTCATTTTGTACACCTGAGAATTATTTATGTGAAAATTATTTGAATATGTACATCCATACAAATCCAGATTAAATGAGTTCTTACTTCTGAAGGATTATAAATATGTTGTTGATAAACAAATCCTTCATATGGTTTCACATATTTAGCCCAAGGAGAAATACGAGGAAGATGATTATTTATGAGCAATTGTACCCTGGACATGTGTGTCAAAGGGCAAGAGCCATCGTTATTAGCTGGAATTTTTATTTCCCATTTCCCATATTCTTGTTTGGTAAACGGGTGGCTACTTTCATTCCAACTGTCTAGCAACATATTATCAAATTAAATTAATTTGTTGAGCAACTTAAAAACTTCAAACATGACAACTCACTGAATTCTCCATATAAATGGATTGAATGGGCTCCAGGTGCCCACTCACGCCATGTAATCGAATTATCATCATGGATTTGAAGACCAAATTTGTCATAGCCACGACTGAATTGATCAAATCCACCTCCATGTTCTTCTATTTTTTGTTTAGCTAATAAAAAGCAGCCATATCTAGTTTGAAATAAATAAAACAATGAATGGAAGTGCGATTGAATGTGCAGGAAATTGAATATAGAATTACTGTAGCAAAGTAAGCCAACTAAGGTGGAAGTATGTATAGTTTGAGGTTTTTATTGTGGCCGGAAATGTAGAGTATCAAATGTTTCCATTCTTATAAGTTTGCCATATTATTTACTAAAAAATAAATCTTTACCATGTTTGTTGAACGTTCTTATTGATTTGATTATTTAAAAAAAAATGTCAAAACCAGTTTTGATATTGCGAATAAGAAGTTAAAAAACAAATGTAAAATTGATTTCCTAAAAGTCTTATTAGATTCTAGTAAGATTGTCGAACTATAAAAATTAAACATGATTACGAAACTGATTTAGAGAAAATAGATTCTGGTATTTCTGAAATGTTATTTTTTGAATTAAAATAATGTAATGTTTATTTTTTATAGCATAAATTTAAAAAAAAATACGTATTTTCAAAAAAAATTTTCGTACCATATCGAAATTTCGACGCTAACAACAAATCACTTTTGCGAATCCACAATATTGGCAAGCCTGCAATAATCGAGCGGGCAAAACAAAACAACAATTAACACAACAATGTATATTGTGATAAACAACGAAAATATACAACAAAACTATCGATAATCAACACATTGAGAGTCTCTGCAAAAAAATCACTCGTAGAAAACGTGTTGCGTAAACTCAAATACCATGCCGTTTTGAAGGTGACATTGGCCGTGATTTTGGTACAGTTGTTGACTTATTTTTTTCGCCCACCTGTCCTATTGCCCAAATCGCGCCACTTATAAAGTGCCAAAAGTGGCAATAACGTACCGCCTTTTTATTTCCCTCTCGTACGGGGCCAGGTAGGGGTCCCTCTCGAGGAGTTGCTGAAGACGTGGCACGCACACGGCGTCAGGGTCCACTGAGGATTGGGAGGCGCCCATCTTGGCCGGCAGACTGACAACGACTCGGCTCTTTGATAATTTCGGTGCGAGACAACTCGCGCCGGTTGTTATGCCCGCTTACACTATGTCGAGTGCGTGTCGGTTTATAAAGTCAGTGCTACACTTGATTGTCCTTAACAATGAACAATGCTATTTTGAAAAATATTTGGGTTTGAATAGCGATCAAGGTATCAATAGTCAATCGAATGGGCAATTTAAGCGGTCGCTGAAAAGTCAAAATTTCGTTGTAAAAATTATAGTGCAGTGTCCCCCTATAATGTCTGCGGCGTCCCCCCTGTAATGTCATTTTTAAATTCAAATTTTTATTTTTTTTGAAATCTATTTGAAAAATGCAATTAACTCGTAAAAATATCCAAAAAAAAAGAAAAATGTTTCATTTAATGATTTCCTAAATTCCCCCCCTATGACATCGAACCTATCTTGACGTTATAGGGGGGATTACTGTATTTTGCATGATATTTACTTTTGCTACAAAAATGAACCAACAAAACTGAAATGAAACTAACTAGACCATTTGCTTTTTTTTTTCAGAATAAACTGAAAGCTGTATAAGTGATATAAATAAAAGTGTAGTGAGTATGGGTATAAGATAGAAATTTCCGTATCTTAAATTTGTTGAAAGCAAATCAATTGCATTGAAATAAATCAATTATTTTAGGAATCAAAAATATTTGTATGTAAAACATAAAATCATTTATTGTAGTGTCATTAAAAATAAAATAATAAATTAAAAGTATATATTATATTTGAAATACATCAAATTAACCATTCTGGTAATGAAATTCTTCACAATAGAAAAAATACATATACATACAAAAAAAAACAGTATAAATACATTTCTATTATAACACCAACATTTGAGCAGTTTTATTACACAAGTAATAAATATTATGCTTCAATTTGCACAGATTTCGACAAACATTTTAAATTTTATTATCAATTCCGAAAATTTAATATAATTTTAATATGTATATTTAATATTATATTTTTATTTCATAAACTGTATATAAATTTCTCATAAATTGATTCATCAGGATTTAGATGAAAACTGTTTGAAAACAAAAACTACAGTGTAAATATTTATCGATCTTGTTTTGTACTCTAAGTATAAGAATGAATGGCAGTTAGAAATTATTAGGGATATATTCAACACATACCCATTAAAAACTTTTTAATAAAAAGGCACTCCCGACAGAATCCCGAGGATATAACAATACAAAAAAAGAGTGAATTGTGCTAGGAAATATGATATTATGAATTCAAAATACATACATGCAATTTTTTTCAAATATTGAAACTCAATACATGTAATATATAAAAATAAACAATTTTATTATGTCATTTTGTATCTAATTTAAATACAAATCTTGATTAAAAAATATTTTGCCAACACAGCCTAGTCAACAGTATCCTGTTGAGTATTTAAATAGCCAAAAAGAATTATAACCAACAATTTACAGCTAAAAGTATATACAGATTCCGTAAAAAAAAAAAAAAACATTTTTATAACTTTTAAAAATTGATAATCATTAAAAAAATTTGATGCATCTAATGGAAAATTTTACATTTATTTTTTCACACACTATTTCACGGATATACTCTTCATGTTCGAACACCATGAAAAAATCTATAGATTAATTCAAGTGTCAGTTTGAGTCTGATCTAATTCATCCAAAGTGTCATTGGAACTCGAAAGAGTGAGATCACTGAGTTCGTCGAGATGCTTCTGTTTTTTCCTGACATTCCAGTGTAAACATTCAGCCAATGAATCGAACCAATCTGATATTTGATCTTGGGCACAGATAGATGGAACGGGATAAACTGAAGTTGTCACGCGAAGACTGGAAAAAATTATATTTATTATTATACTAAAAGTATCTGTATGGATTTGAAAGAAGTAAATTAATAACACACAAAAAATAGCAGTTATCTAAATTGTATAAATATTAAAAAAACTTATAGGCTTTTCAACACATTTTAGAAAAATATCTAGTTATTATAACAATTATTTTTTTGGTTAATTGAGTATAATTTAAAATAGTAAGATTTTGATTTATAATTGTTAATAATCCATCACCAATTTACAATTTTTATTCTATTTTGTAATAAAAAATTAGAAAAGAAAATATTGAAAAGTAATAAAATGACAAAAATTAAAAATAATGCATGCCAATACCCCGGAAAATGGTATTTAAAATTTTAATGATTGTAATAATTGTAGTATTCAATATTGTCAATCATATTAACATGAATACGCAATTATTTTATTCTTGAAAACAAATCAAGCAATAAGAATGGATTTTATATTTGTCGAAAATGAGCCTGTGATTTTTTTTTATGAACATGCAGCACCTCAGACATGAAATAAATTTGTGATGGAAAATATGATATTTCTTCATTCAAAACACCGTATTCCAATCCCCTTTCAAATTGGCATACCTATCGCCAGGCCCTAGCTGTTGTTGACAGCGTCCATCGAATGATACACAAGCGGTACTGCGTGCATCAACGCCGGGCATTATCTGTAAACAAAATGGTACATGCAAGGCGAGGATTGAATACTAGTTTTGATTTTTGGACCATCACATTTCTTTTGTATAACAACTATGTAAATATTCTGTGAACGCATCGTGCAAATACCGTAAATTCGATAAAATAAAACCACAAACCATTTCACAAATATAAGTATCCTTATGAGTGGAAGTATATATTCATATGTCGTGTAATATATAAAACAAAATATTCAAAAGCATGCTAGTTGTTTGGCAATACTAAATTGAAAGCTCTGCATGGGTAATATGTATATACAAAATAGAATAATTAATGATTGAAAGTGAGTCATTATCATCTCAGTACCTATCTCCGTGGAATAATTCTTGACGATTTCTGCCATCGAAAGAAACCCAGCATGTATTGCGGACATCGGGTGAGAGTGAAATCTAAAAATAATAATTTTGCCAAATCCTAAAGTAACTTAAATGAAAAGCAGAACTTGAATGGAAATTGTGCTTTCAAATTTTATTACAAATAAACACTGAAAACTAGAAAAAGTTCTTCAATTTAAATAGAACTACGAAAAAATTACTACTAACCATTCACTGTCCTGACAATAAATGATCAAAACTGATATTAATGCAAAAAAATCAAGAAATGTGTATTTATGAAACTTTTATTTAATAAACGAGTGTAATTTTACAAATCATCACTTTATTTGTGTTATTTGTGTCCAAATTTGCATAAATACGCAACATTGGTTGTAAATGTAAGGGTTGAACCCATCAGGTGCTTTGTCTACATTTAATCAATTTATTTTTATTATAAAATGTAAATATCCAAATATGAATTATCAGTTCATTTTACAAACTTTACTTGCTGTGAAATGCATTATACATTTGTAAAAAATAATTCTAACTAATAATTTTTTTTTTTTAATAAAATGTATACTAACTTTCAATTCTACTCCAGCTGGAACAACAATAGGTCTGAAAGATAATGAATGAGGACAAATTGGAGTGACCATAATTGCAGGAACTGAAGGGTGAATCATAGAAGCACCGGCAGCCACGGCATAAGCTGTACTTCCCGTAGGAGTCGATACTATTAAACCTAAAAAAATAATTTATTCAAATTTTATATCAGGTTTTCCAATCAGAAACCAAAAAAAAAATTATAATATCTACCATCTCCTTGTACACTTGTGATATGCTTTCCATCCAAAAATAGATCTATGTTAGAAAGATAAGGTGAAGGTCCCCTATCGATGACTACTTCATTTAACACTAATATCGTAGAAGGAGGAGCTGGCCTTTTCGAAGCCTGTCCTTCTTTATTGTTCTGTTCGTTTTTTCCACCTTCTTTTCGCATTATTACACATTTAAGTCGAGATCTTAATGTTAATGCTGCATCTCCTGCGATCAAAATATTTTCAAAACATTAATAAAAGGATCGAATATTTCCCTGAAATTTAAAATTGTACCTTCTAAAACGTTTGTAACTTGCTCCTGAAAGTTTTCAAACTCAAACGGTGTTAGAAATCCTAAAGATCCTAAATGAAAAGCCATTACTGGAGGAACTGATTGCTAAAAAAATTGAATACATCAATATCGAAAATGTACATAGAATAAAATTATAATAATCGACAAATTTAAAGTACTTGAAATAATAAACTAGCGTAGAGCAGTGTCCCATCACCACCCAGGCAAATAATAAAGTCTATTTTATCTGTAAGGTCATCTTTTCCATCTCTGAATGTCATAAGACGATCTTTAACTTGATTGAAATTTGCAAAAGGTTGAAGTTGAGGATCCTCCATCACAGAAGCTTCAATGAATACAACCATATTTTTTTCCTGAAAAAGACAAATAATCAACATACAAATATTTGAAAGACTAATTAAACTTTAATTTATAAAAAAATATAATTTTTATCTCGATTTGCACAAGAAATTAAATATTGAAATTACTGAAAAATAGGACATTTACCTGTATAAGCCAGTGTACAAGTTGAACGAATGGCGGCAACACTGCAACATCTCGCACTTTTTTTATTACTAAAACTGTGAGAGGGGGCTTATACCATGTTAACCTTTGTGAGGCCGGATCTTGAATTTGCCTGAAAAATATTCAGTAAAAATATAAAAATTGATAGACAAATGAATAAAAATATGCATAGTATCAAAATATATGATATTTTTTTATAGAAATGTCAAATTTGGACATGAAAATAAAATATAATGCATCAGTATGTACGAAATGTTATTATCGTACATGTTAAATTATGCAATGATGAAAATTGTGTTTCGTTTAATCACGGCCGAATGTAAATAAACGTATAAATTCAAAAGTGAACGTGGTTAATTAAAAATTACACATTTTTTTCACTTTCTCTCGATTTAATAAATGTTTCAACTTACATAACCATTGCGGAATTTTTCATAATTCTTCCACATGGCCCGAATTGCTGGATAGGAGACGGAGCATTCAACGAACGGGTTCGCCTGAAAAACAAATAAATACAATTAAATCACAACACAAAAACGAACCGCAAAATCACTAACTCTAAAAACAAAACAAATTACTGAAAAACATCCTCGTTTATATGTAGAAAAAAACAAACAAAATCGACCGAAGCCGACGAAAGTACAAAACCGAATGACAAAACACCCGTGGCTTTTGGCTTCAATACATATTTATAATAGTATGCAACGTGAATGATGAAACGATTAGATGCAATACAAAATGCATTAAAAAAAACCTTAATTGAAATTTTACATAGGATATACGAATATGCTGTAAATTCGGATGAGGACGTGTTGAAAATTTTTGAATAACTTCAGCACATTGTAAGTGATTCAGCGATTGAGTACAATGGTTAAAAATTGTATTATTGATATAATATAAAAATTATATTATTAATATAATATTTATCGAAATTTTTCTGAAAATATTGTCTGTATATTGTGATAAGTTGATTCGAATTCAATAGAATTTACAGTACATGCTTGTTTCCTGTTCATGTGAACTTTTTAACCTGGAGATTGTGAGAAAAAATCGAATAATTAGCATTGAATGGTGTTTTTTCGTGAAAATTGCATGAACGTTGTTATTATGTACCATCATGGTAAATTTCGATTTGAAAATTTAGTTTAAGTGTCGACAGTCCAACAGTTAAAGTAAAATACGTAAAAGGAAAATTTTGAAAAATATTACAGTTGATGATAAATATTATATAACGAAAGAGGAAAATTCAGAATGTTTTAGTTGAATAATATGAATATGAATATTAACGTGAAATCTAATTAAAAAAAGTATACATATTATAAAATGCGTATTTTTAGAATATATTATCAGAATAATTATTCAGATCATAATTCTACATCAACGCAGCAATTTATAATGTTTTCTTTCGAAAGAACGGTTATGAATATTGAAATTTTGTATTCGACGAATCAGATGAATGTTCACGATGATAATTTCATACTACGGATATTAAATAAATTATTATTAAATAATTCGGTCACCATAATATGTTAAATCAACCTGTAATGTCATAACTGGAAAAATTGTAATTTTTTTTTAAATAAATTAATCATTATAGAAAAATTATGCATTAAAATAAATAAGCATAACGTGAATTCAGTCGAAATAAAATTATGCATTTGTGAAAAAAGTAAAATCGCACCTTCTCGACGGGCAGAATCCTGGCAACATTTTCCTAATATAAAATTTTCACCGGCCCACCGAATTCAACTTCAACTTTTGACACTGTTAAAAATATCAATCTGAATTATTGTGTTAGTATCTCAAAATCGCTAAGATTATCAATTAATACAAATAAAACACTTCAAAACAAAAAAAAAACACACACACAAATGAAACTAAAAACCTCAAACATAACGAAAAACCAAGATGGCGACCGGTACCAACCGACGCGACAAAATGGCGGCGATTTTCGCGAAAAACGCGCGAAGGAAAAGCTTCTGTCGCGAGAAGGTTCGTTCTTCGTCCGCGAATTCGAAACCACTGGAAAATTTTCGCGCGCGGCGTTCCAATATGTCGCATTTATGGCGTGGAAAACGGGCGCGGCCATTTTCTGAAGTGGGAGGTGGAAAATGTCGTCGGTGACCTGGTCCATGTGGGGCGAATGCCGACGGCGATATTTTATTCGGATGTGTCGTTTTTAACCCTTATTGACCCGTAATTTTGAACCCTGCTTGTTTGTGAATGTGAAGATTTTCGGTAGATCAAAAGTCACAAAGGGATTGGAATATTTAGATTTTTTTTTATAAATTTTCAATATTATAGTATCATAGTGTATTTGGTGACGATATTTGAATTATATACTTAAAAATGGATGTTCGTATATATATTTGAGCGCATTTCACTCAAATACCGTTCAACCGATCACTATGAAAATTGGCATGTATATGTTTTTTTTGTGGAGTATGTTTTTTTATCATTAAAACCATTTTGCAACTCGATCAGACGCTATTTTAAGACGAAAAGAAAATTTCCGTACAAGCGCGACGCTGGCGCCGCGTATTGATTGTGACAATAATTAATATTAAATTGATTATTGAAAATACTACTGAAAATCAATTTATTCGTTTACAAGCTGTTATAATACAGACTGGCAGGACAACGTTTGCCGGTTTTAGCTAGTAAAAACCAAATTCACCAAATTCTCTTTTTGCACGGGGGATACTTCCAAAGACTACTGTCCAAAGAAAGTTAAGGTGTTCATATAAAAATGGTAGTTAGGTTCCAACTAGTAATATGCAATTAAAAAACGGTAATTTTTCATTGTATTATATATATTATTTTAAAAATATATTTAACATAATTATGTAGTCATTCAGTATCACTTTTTCTGTTGTTTTTTGTGGCGAAAAATCATTTTCGTCGCTGGAAATTTTTATTGACGATTTATCTACAAGTGTACTTTGAATAAAATTTCCATCTTCTGTTTCATTGATTTGCAAAAAGAGAATTTGATGTAATTACTTCAACTAAATAACGTGAATAAAAATTATATATTTAGAATCATATAAAATTCGATATAAAGAGTTAACTTTATAATTGACCAACTTTTGAGTGTTAATTATTTTTTAATTTTAATTTAATATCATGTCATAGAAGAAATAAAATTTACAAAATACTCTTGTTTTATTATTACAAACCTATTAATAAAATATCGATTATTATTATTATTGAACAGCAATGAAAATAATTATTGACCTGCTTTTAAAAAGCCTAAAAGCATATCAACTATCTGTCATATCACTATAACTAGTTCAATAGAATCATATATAAATATAAAAAGGCAGAAAATTGAATGGTCAGAATTTTTATCAAAAACGGTCAGAATAAAATGATGAATTGTCAGAATAAATAATAAATGATCAGAATTTAATAACGAAACGGTCAGAATAGGTTAGTTTAGGGTTCTTAATATTATTCTGACCATTTAATATAAATTCTGACAAACCCGGTTAAAATTCTGACCATTCAATATTTATTCTGACCTTTTCGGTTAAAATTCTGAACAAAATATTCTGACCGAAACATGATTAAAATTCTGACTAATATCAAATAAATTCTGATAAACGGGATAAAAATTCTGACCAAAATCGTATTTAAATTCTGACCATTTAAATAGTAGCAATATAAAAATCGACATAAAACATTCTATTACAACAGTTTCAAACAAACAAAAAAAAAACCCCAATCAACCGACAATATTCGAAAGCCACATCACTATCATCAAAGACGAACACGAAAGTGGTAACCGCAAGAGATTAAGTGACAACATCGAGTGAACGGTTCTGTCCTGATAGTGATCGACCTCGTCGTCGTAAAAAATTAAATACAGCTGAGGTCGTATAGGACATGTGAAGTACAGAATGAGACAATCAACAATCTCAGTAATACTGACAGTGGACGATGGAATAATGATGGAATGATCGGCGGAATCTCGACGAGGAAAAAATGACGTAATGGTGTGCTTTTTGAAAATTTTAATCAATAATAATAATGCTAAGTGATAATGATAATGTGTTAGGATGGTTAGTGTAACTGGTTTTTGTATGCTTGTCGTTTATCTAATGAGAATAGTATGACATGCATATGCAATTAGAAATATATTATATAAATGAGTATTGAAATTTCGCGCTGTTTAAATAAGTATTATATTTCTAATGGTTTTCATAATTAACTTTATCAAATTGAAATTCGTTTGAATGTGCATCGTTAAAAGTAATAGACATGATGACTATCTCAGTTTTCAGTTATTGTTTTCGTCTGTCTTCGTGAGTAAAGTTCACATTTTGTAGCGATACAAATTCGAGAAGAATTTTATGAAACGAAAATGTGTTTTAATTTTTTAGTATCAGAAAAAAGTTGTTTTTTTCATCGATTGTATGACGCAAGTATTGAAAAAAGTAGATATTATATTTTAGCAGTATTATGTTCGAAACGTTTGGAGAAATTAATTATGAAACATAATACTCGAAAACAAAATGAAATAAATGGGGATAAAAATATAATATGGTACATAATTTTTTTTCAGATAAATATAATTATTGCGTTACATATTCTATTGTATATAATTCGCTTTCGAAACCGTGAAAATAACAGCGAATATTAGCATAGTAATTATATTTTTTTCAATGCCGAACATATAAAAGTTGATAAAAGAGAAACACTCTATGTAATGAATTTAACGAAAAACGAAATGAATTTTTGTACGATTTCATGAATGAATTTATTATTGAATTTATATGAATTTATTTTATTAAGATATCTGTATTCAATCACAAGCGATTAATACTATCAAAGTCGTTAAAATTCATAGTAGGAAGAAAAACTGCTATTTCAATTATTCAATTTATTCCGATGGATATTTTGGAATAAATTATAAGTACTATGCGGAGTTGTTTGATAATTAATAGTATTTCTTGTAGTCAACAATATTATAATTATATTATGTAAATAATAATACAACTGATCGCAAGATTATAAACGTTCAATTTATAACTGGAACGCCATCAGTTCAATTCTAAGCTGATTGCGAAATAAAATTATTTTATTCATATATTTATTAGTTCAAAACAAAATGTCTAACAATTGTAAATAATAGATAGCACTAACAATAATTTCAAATTTCAGAAAAACGAACCATCCAAGTTAAGCGATATGTAATGTAGCTAATAAATAGACATAATCGCGTACATACTTCATCATTGATCCGAAATTATTTAGCAAAATACTTTATTAAAAACTTTTCTTCCTTTGTTACAACTTTACTGAACGCACAAATTCCAACTGATTACCGAAGTTAAGCGACAAGCGATGTAGTCAGTAAACGAAGTCCATATCAAAAAGGTTTTAGTGCTCAAGCTTTCCCTTCATCATCACATAAAAACCCCCATTCTGACACCTAAAAAGCTTTATCTTGTACCTTCTATTATATGATATATATAAAGCAAAAAAAACGGAATTGCCAACCGTGCGAAAATTCGATCGAGTTTTCGAGCGGTTGGCAACTCCGTTTCTTTTCAAATCTATTTATATAACTAGGGTTACCATATTTCCCAGAACCCAAAACAGGACGGTCCTCAAAAAATGCCCCCCTCCTATATAAAAAAATGTGTTGCACGTTCAATTTTTTTTTAAAATAGTTAAGTAATGATGGTTTTAATTATAGACATCAAGATCTAGGGTACTTTTCCTGGGGATAAATGTCCTAGAATCATATGAAACAAGCCAAAAAGGCACCGTAGGCGAAAATTTTTTTCCAAATGTTTTACTCAATCAAACTGAATCGCCAAAAACAATCTATTTACTTAATTTCTACCAACAGAACTTTCTTTCTTTGATTAATTTATCAATATTTAATTAAATATATAAACCGGAAAAACGGGACAAATCAAACAATTTTCCGAAAACGACGGGACGAACGCAAGAAACGACAAAAACGGGACTGTCCCGGCAAAAACGGAACATATAGTCGCCCTACATATAACAGAAAAACATAAAGCTTTTTTAGACGTCTTTTTAAGCGTTTTGTTTTTTTTTAATTTTACAAATCGACACAGGAAAACCACGCGCGAAAATCTCGCGCCGTTACATCACAAGCGCGCCGGCGCGAAACCCCGGCGGCCACAAGCGCACGAAAAGCGAGCATGAGAAAGTGGTCGTACCGCTTTTCCCGGACCACCGACCTGTGCATTTCACGGGCCTCCACGGCGCTGAGGGCCCTGCAGTAGGCCACGGAGCCGTTCTGCGTCATCGGACGGCGAAGGCTGTGTTGGCCACGGACCGGACCGGTCCGGTATTGTGATGAGACTGAGGATGGCTCCGTGGCAGCATCCTGTTGGCGACGAGGCACCGTGGTAGGGGAGACGAGTTGTGTCGCGGTCACGATTGCGCTCGTCGGGAGTGCTCGTTCAAAATTAACAATTCGGGTGTTGAGATGGTCGATGAGGTGAGTTTTAAGGCCAAGCGAGCACTGCGATTTGTCGTTGCGGCGATCGGTTAGTCGCGGAAATGGAATGCATTGTTTTAGGTTGAAGTGCGCCCATGTGGTTTATGTGTATTGTTTGGTGACAATGTCGGATCGATGGATCCATCAATTCACCATTGTCGCCAGACAATCGCGTGCCTATAAAATCGCAAGTGTGCGCCTGGCGTTAATCCTCACTAAGGCCAGGCGCCCACAGGCGGCTAGCCGCGGCGCGATCCACAATGGAACACACCGCTTTAGGCTGAAGTGCGCC
>JAOXNN020000090.1:1035769-1056200 GCA_028571205.2 Hydropsyche betteni | reverse complement strand
TCGCCAAAGAGGTTTACTAATTTGGGATTCAGCCTATCCGTCAAAAAAATTCGTATTGCAAGAAATGGCTGTTGCTTTTAATTTAATTAATCAAGAAATACAAACATTTAAAATGATAGACCCAAACGGGGAAAGATTTTCAAATTTTATTTACTTATTATTTCATTATTGTATTAATAAAGGCAAGTAAAACTACCGAAAAAAATAATTATATACAGGTTTGACCTACGACCGAGGTTCAGGAACGTATCTCCGTCGTAAATCGAGGACTACCTGTACATGATTGTGAAATAATCCGATTGATATTGTATAGTTTATTTTAGTCATATTGTTTCGAAATTTTAGACGAATTTTTTAATTGAATTACTCTTATTTTAGTGTCTAAACGTCTAAAAATCATTATAACAAGTGATATAAATTTTATTAATCAATTGTATAATTATATAGTTAAAATTCGAACCAGAAAATGTTGAAAATCAAAAGAAATTACATTATTTTGATGAAATAGGCAATAACATATTATGCATTTGCTAATTGATCGTTTGTTTATCGAATATATTTCTGGTCGAAGCTAACGGTGTTATGTGTAAACGATTTTGTGGATAACTGTCAATAACAGCTGATTTTGACATTTAAATTCGAGTCGTCATCGCGACTAGGGTGCCTTTGTCACCGTTGTTTTTCAAAAAACAATTTTCTGCGATGTTTTCGTCTATGTTGTCGCTTATCTTTAGACAACTCTTATCAAACTCACCGCAATTTACCGTTAAGACAACATTCTAACAATGAGAAAAAACAAAAGGATGTTTTTTCACTCGACGTTGTATGCGTTCGTTTAAGTTGTTGTTGTGCACTTGACAATTATATTTCACGGTCATGGCTGACGGTTTACAAATAGATCTTGAAAATTGGATGGCTCAACTGCCCGAATCCTTGCAAGATTCCTCATTAATATATTTGGCCATCCCAGGTTTCAGTTTAAACGAAATTTTTCAATAAATTCATGTTTTATTCACGATTGTCAATTGGGTTATAATTTTAGGTAGTCACGATTCTATGACTTTTGGTATAAATCGTAGCAGCACTTTGGCTCCTGACGCTCCTCCAGCGGCTCGTCATCTATGGCCTGTTTTCAAAGGTACAACAATACGTTGGTCCAAAACACAAACAGCAGACGTTCAGGAACAACTTTTCAGTGGAATTAGGTCTGTGGAAAAAATTTGAAAATAATTCTGTACTACTAATTATTCTACAAATGCAAAGTTTTTTTAAGGTATTTTGATTTACGATTTGCAACAAAAACCGATACTTCTAGCCTTTATTTCACTCATGGTCTTTACGCTGGGGAAGTAACCGAAGGATTCAACGAGATTAAAAAATTTTTAGATTCCCATCCGGATGAGGTGATTATTAAATTTAAAACCTATTTTTTATTAATTAATAATGATTTAAATCTTTTTTTTTATATTTAAGGTTGTTATACTTGATTGTCAACATTTTTATGAATTTAAACTACATGATCATAGACGACTTTTTAACATTCTGATCAGCACTTTTGGATTGAGAATTTGCCCTCCTCAACTCAATTTAGAATCGATAACACTTAATTCCATGAAAAGACAAAAACAACAAGTTTGTTTTTATTATGTCTATCAAAATATTTCCATGAGCTTCATTCTTTAGATTAATTTTCATTTTTCATATACAGATCATAATTGTATACAGAAACGATATAGGCGTAAGCAGCGGGAGGTTTTGGAGAAATGGTCAAATGCCCACTCCCTGGCCGGAACAGATCACTACTCGAGGATTACTCAATTGGATGGCAGCAGCCCACAGATCGCCATCGGCCGGTTTTGTGCTGCAAGCAATTCTGACACCCACCGTTCCATTTGTTATATTCAGGTAATAGAAAAAATATTTGGTATGCAGAGAATATTTTAATGTGAAAATAAATTGATGTGATTTTTCAGATGGAGATCAAATATATTAGAAAGTTGTGCTAAGCCCGTCTTGAATAGAGTACTCCCTTGGATCGATAATCTCTTACCTGGCCCACCTCCATATACTCAATCTTCAGATACAATAAGGGTAAATGTTGTTATCGCTGATTTTATCGATTTTAATAAAAATAAATTTCCAAAAAGCATTATAGCTTTGAATTATAAGCTACTTTCAAATGAGGAATAATATAATACTCTACTCTACCTTTAATTACATTGTTGGGATCACAATACGATTTTATGCTAACTGATTTTTTTACGTTAAGCATTTTTGTGTTGAAAGATTTCCACAATATTGATTTGTTATGATATTACATAATTGCTCATTGTTGATATTTGTATGCATAATTTAAGTATTATTTACATATATTGTTTATCGTATTGCACAACTCATAGTTGTAAGTGAAATACAGGAAATGCTTCATGTGTTGTGATATAACTGCTATTAATACTTATAAGTACGTGAGTGCTTTTGAGATGTATTTTTTTCGAAACAATTTATATTTAATCAATATGAATTTTGAAAACGTAGAGCACTTTGTGTAGCAGCAGCAGGGTATTTGTAGATTACAAACTGTATTTCATTTATGTAGTAGCTTTTAACTTTTTTGAAAACAAAATTGTAGTATTTATTGATAAAAATATTTTTTTATCATAAAATGCCGTCCTATGATCTGTTCTTTACACACAATTGCTAATTGTACATGTTGAGATATTATACGTTTTATAATGCAATAAATATTTCTGATATATTTAATTCCTTATGTAATTTTGATAAAATATATTAAGAGTTCTCTATATATACTATAGGACTACTATATTTGATAATGTATAAAAATTAAAATATATTTTTTTTCTATTGGCACTTTATTTAAATATAATCAATCACAAAATAGAAATAAAAGAAACATCATATAATAAGGGTTTACAAGTTTAAAAAAAAATTGTTTATACAATATTTATTTTCAGACTTCACTATTTTATTGAGACCATTGAATAGTGATAACATTTATAAAAAAAAAACAATAAATAGAATATTTATTCTTTCACCAATAATTTGTATTATAAAGGAACTCCACCAATATAAATGATGTTATTTTATATTTAGCACTTGAATGTATTTTTTATGATAAATTAAATTTATGATTCAGATTTTGCACAAAATAAGTAAAAAAAAAATGTAGCCATCACAAAATATGTTGTAATATGACTAAAAAAATGTTGAAAAATTACAGTATAATAAATAAATACAACAAAGTATTTACAACAAATATTTTAATTTCAATATTTGTTCATATTAACATAGATAATAAAAGATTTGATTTGACTTTCACCAAAGCATACCGTGATTGAAAAGCAATTTCCAATATATAGAAAAAATCAAAAAAACTAAATTCTAACCATGCCAATAATTAGTTCAAAACTTAAGATAAGTATTTGAGCTAAAAAAATTCGTTCAAAATCAAATATATTATGCTGGGACTAGATACACAGTCGATACATTATTACAATAAATAAAAATATTTTCTTTATGTTATAATATTGCTTTATTTCTAAAAAGGAAAGCATCTGTTTAAGCTAAAAAATGAAATAAGTACCATATTTATAGAAATTTTAATATAAAAGTAGATACTTTATAAATAATGGAGATAAATAGTGGATAGTGTTTTAAAAGAGCTTATCACAAGTATAAAATTTAAGATTAATTTTATTTTAAACCTGTAGTACACTTGTGCATACGGTACATAAAAATTCAACATGATATTTGAATATTATCATTCAAACTTAGTTACTAATTATTCTTCAAATGTAGTTGTAGAAAGTAATATAGATTAACATTATATTTCTTTTCAATGATTAGCATAATAATTCGATAACGGAAATAACTTATATGTTTCGTAAAATGATTGACTTTGATAAAAATATATTACTAAAATATGATTTGAAGACATACTTATACATAAATAACATTTGTTGAATTTGCTCAGAAATAAAAAAAATTATAGGATGATACTGAAAAAGGTACATTGACAATCTACATCAAAAACAAGTATTGCTATTTGAATTGGATTAGCCATCAATTAGACGATCTGACATCAATCAACTTAAAGAGCTTTCACTTTTAACTGCTTCATTTTTGGAGTCTTCTTCTTCAGTTGACGTTTTTGTTCTTTACGTTCCCATCGACGTTGCTTTTCAGGGTCTTCTTCCTAAAAAACCAATTGGCAAAGTACAATAAATATCAGAGCACAATTTAAATTGATAATTTTTTGAATAATCAACACTTACGGCCATGATACGATCTTTTTCCAAACGACGTTTATCCTCGCGACGTTGAGCAGCCAATTGTTGACGAGCAGCATGCGTACTGCGTAAGAAAGCTTCTTCCACTTTTTGCCGATTTTTTTCAGATTTTGCCGCAGCCTTCAAATTTTAAATTTATTAACTTAACGTTTTTTGTATAGATATTTTATTAAAGAATAAAAATACCTCTTTGGATAACTTGAATCGCTTAAGTTTTTCCAACATGTAAAACAATAATGCCAAGACAGGAGAAATGGCTTCACAACCTTTTTCTACACTGGTAACAGCACATGGTATATTTATACCCATAAGTAAAACTCTTTGACATTCGGGTAGTTTAGTATTGCTTGTTTCCCTAATTTAAAAAAATATGCATTAATAATTTATTATCAAAGTTATTGAAATCGAGATTTTGAAATAACTTACTCAGTTTGCTTAGGCCCAGAAAATTGATCACTAATATGAATATAGTCAATAAGATGTCCATATTTTTCGATAGCAGCGCACACTCTTTGATCAAAGACAGATTGTGTAGCTTCACTGATTTCAGAAATGACAGAAAACGATTCAGGCAGACCACATTTATCACCCGGACGTTTTTCTCCACAAAATACGCTCTGAAATAACAAAATGAACACAATTTCCAGTTATAAATGAGTTTTATTTATAGTTTTGAAAAAACGAAAAAGAAACTGCATACAAGATCTGCCATTTCCTTTTGCAGTTTGATAGCGGTTTTCTTCTGAGCCACGCATGTAACGAAAGCATCCATATCGTCTTTTCCCAATTCTACTCTGATTATGAGGGTGTCGACAGCCGGTCGTACGAGTCCAATGGCCAAATGAACAAGATCCTGTCTTTTGATGAGTTTCAACGTGAGAAGCATTCCTTCACAACATGTACGCCCGCTACACCACATTGTATAATAATGTTCGGCCTCTTTTCTCCATACACCAGGTTCTCCGATTTCCTCGCCTTTAATACGACAAAATATAAATTTATGTAGAACACATAAAATAACTAATAATGCTTTTTTAATTCTTACCGACTAAAGTAAAATTATTATCTAGCAACGGTTTATGAAGTTTTGTGAATGCGGTGACGATTGAAGTGTTTTTGGATCGACCAATCAAAAACGTAGCTGAATAAGCTACTAATCCCAAAACTAATAAGCCTTCAGCCCAATAAGCTTCCCATCTCGCTCTCATCATAATAGGGACCTAAAAAATTGTATTTAATTAAATTTGATATTATTTTTAAACCCAAAATAATATAATAACATACTTTAGTAATAGTGATTTTTGGTTGTTCTTGAGTTGGAGCAGCAGCATCGTCAGCAAATCCTTCGAATTCTTCTGGATCTTGAAAGTGTTCAAATTCATTATCTTCGTCCTAAAATTTCGTGTATTTATTAAAATCTGTATACAATTTTTATTTTTAAGCAATGTTAATGGCTAACTTCAACAAGAATATCATCTTCGGGGTCATCTACGTTTATGTATTGAGGTGGAGGTTGAGCACCACCGATACCGATTTCTTGCGAATCATCATCAGAATCGAACTGTTCAAATTCGGCAAATTCATTGTCTTGAAGAAGGGAAGCATCATCAAGGGATGGTGAAGCTATCAGTGCAAGAAATCCCAAAATGAAACAAGCTTGAGATAGTAGCACCCA
Organism: Hydropsyche betteni; assembly: GCA_028571205.2. Taxonomy (NCBI): domain Eukaryota; kingdom Metazoa; phylum Arthropoda; class Insecta; order Trichoptera; family Hydropsychidae; genus Hydropsyche; species Hydropsyche betteni. Next base: position 1,050,218 of record JAOXNN020000090.1, on the reverse strand, counting down.
AAACTTCATTGTGAATTCTTATGACTATCTAAAATCACATGTAACAAAATATTAATTAAAGACAATAAAAAGCTAGGTTAAGGTTTTATTTGACTGTCCGTAGAAACACAAATGAACAATGACACAATATTTCAAAACTAATGAGATTATCATTGAAGATCGAATTTCACTGTATATTTAAATAAGCAAACTTAATTAAATTATACAACAGGATTATCATTAACTAATTTATTTGATCATTATACTTCATATACTCATAATCGTGATGTTCAAATCACTAATGAAACCAATTGATTAATCTATCAAAATGGATCACCGATTAAACTGTTGCCCCTATGCGTAGTGATTAAACTTTTAATAATCATTTCGTCTTAATATTGACAAATTTTAACTTAAACAACGTTATAAATAATATGTCAACTAAAAAAATTACGAAATCAAACACACACACCAGTTCTAATTACGTATTTAATACGAAAATGGGACGAAGGGACTGACCGAGATACAGAGGTTATAAGTGTACGTCACGCGCACGAAACTTAAGACACAATTTCACGAGCTTGACCAAAATGTCATCACTCAATATATTTTCCGATAAATATTAGATATATGTACTTCAGAAATCCCCCCCTATAACGTCATTTTTTTCAAATGCATTTAAATTCTAATTTTTTAATTTTTTTTCAAATGTATTTGAAAAAAACAATTAACTCGTAAAAATATCCAAAAAAAAAGAAAAATGAAAATATTATATTTCATTTATTGATTTCTTAAATTCCCTCCTATAACGTCGAACCTATCTTAATGTTATAGGAGGAATTACTGTACTTTTAATCCTTTGCGATTTAGTATTTGATATCCAAAATTTGGCAATAAATCCTATGTTAATTATTAAATGACCATTTTTATAAGCAGTTTGGTAGTCCCGATTTACTTTTATTTAGTTTCTAGACGTTAACTCAAACGACAATAGCATACATAACTCTGACACACACCAAAAGTAACACACACGATCCTACAACACCGAGCGTAGAAAACAATCCGTGAAAAATTTCGAAATTGTATGATTGAAATAAATTATAAAGAATTAATTGTCCATTGATCTTCCAATTGTCCTAAAACGTGTCACGTGTGCTATTGTCGGTGTGTGCCAGAGTCGTATTTGCTAGTGTCATTTGGACAAACATCCGGTCACTCTTTATTTCATTTGAATAGTTAAATATAAATTGTAGAGTCTTTAAGAATCTGAAAGATATGAAGCCTCACTTTTTTACCCATTTAATTGTAGGTAAATAGATGGTTGGAATATGTTGTTTCTTCCGTATGGTGTTCGTGTCAGGTTTCAAAATTTGCGGCTCGAGACAATAATCTGTTCATTGTCAGTCAGTTCTGTGTTAGAAGGAAAAAATTGAGGAGAGCACAATCGGACAATGATGTGAAAGATGTTTTTTTTTTGATAATGAAAAGCAATGCTTGGATGTGACTCCTGATTTCATATTATTCATCAACACTCGGAAAATAAATTTTAGGACTGCAATGAGTTCCGATCGGAAAATTTCAAAAGCAAAACGTTTAAACACATTTTATTGAGAAACATGCAAATAGAAACACAAACTTCATCCAAGAGATAATTGTAAAAATATTACGCTCTTAATTACAAAGATAATTATACTTTTAAGATTTTAGAAAATAAACACTATATCTGATTTTTTTGTATAGACAAAAAACCAACTAATGCTGCCAACTCACTTTTGTATACATGAAGGATGCTAAAATCATATTTTATCAAAAATAAATTTCTCGAAACTGCTTGATAAATCTTAAAAAATATATCAAAAACGTCTTTTTACTAAGAAATTGACAAAATAAATTTATTATTGCATTGCTTCCAATGTAATGTGAAAGCGTTTATCGGTCTGACAATTTCAGATGCATTTCGTTTCAATTTTAATCTTTCACTGGCGTAAAAATTAGCTATTCTGTCCTAAAATTATATCCTATTCATCGTGAATAACTTATTTTGTGAAAAAATATTGATAAACCAACGACTTCACAAAAAAAATCCAAATCAAACACAAATCTGTTCACAATATGAAACGTCCGAAGCTTAGACAGCGCGCACGTTAATTTTCATTATCGATTGCAAATTTATATTACACGTTGCGCATATTTTGAGTGAGCTGAAATTTGCATGTAACCACTAATCAAATTGCGAGTGTAAATGTGTTGTAGTTCAGCTCCTCATTCTGCCATTTCGATCAATAACATGTCACCTGAACTTGCCCCCTTTAATGTGTTTAGTTAAATGCGCGTATTTTAATTATTACTATGCTGATTTATTATCTGAGCGATATTGAAAAATACCGGTCGCGGACTATAATGAGGATATCGTTTAAAAAAATGCTCCATTTTGTTGAATTTTGCAAACTGGTTTATTCGCATTATATAAATGTGTTTTTATATTGAAAAAAATATTTAAAAAAAAATATTGTCGCTATCGGAACGATTCGAAATATTGTATGAATAAATTAAATATTATTGATTTTATATAACCGAATGATTATAATTTGTATTCGTTTAATATTTAATTAATTTTCTATATATTAAAACTAATGTTTTTACAACAAATTCAATATTTATTATTGAAATCATCAATGCGCATGTTTTTATTCAAAATCAACCATTGTATTTAAAATATATAATACAATTCGCATTTACGTTCTGCTGCGCACGGAAGTGGAATATGCGAAATCGATAATTTTACATAATTCATTTTTTTTATCAGAAAAAAAATTTGTTCGCGAAAATTCACGAACTAACGACATCGGATTGTGCAGATTTCGAATTCTATATTATCTTCGGTAAATGTAAACCGGCGTTCACCCATTGATTTATCAACTGGTTTATATTTTTGTTCAGAGATCAGCAACGCGGACTTTCAAATATTGTAAAACTCATAATTGCTATAAATCACATGAAAATCGCACTATAAAACTGAAAAAGTATCGTAAATTTATTGATATACAGTTCATTACAGTCAATTCGATTCCAAAACCTGAAAATTCGATATCGATTTGTTATTCTTATGAATTTTGATAACTATGAACGATTTTGTTTTGAAAAAATAAAAATTGGCATGATAATTAAATATAAATATATTTTTTATGTTAATTGGTTGACGGGGCTTCATCGTGTGACTTCGTAAGCAAAACACGATGAAATATTTTTCAAATGATGATAATATATTAAAAAATTAGGATATATAATATTATACATATATTATTTATAACCGATAAAATAACCAAAATATAAACACCTATGACCGACAAAAAAACATAATTAGTGAGAAAGCGTAGATTGGGGGTTTAAAAAACGCGAGATTATCAAAATTGAACGCAAAAAAACGAGAAATTCGTGCACGTAAAATCGGGGGTTTTGCTATACAGATAGTCCTCGACTTACGACGAAGATACTTTTCTGAACCTCGGTCGTAAGTCGAATCTGTATGATTTTTTTTTTCGGTAGTTTTACTTACTTTTTTTAATACAATAATGAAATAATAATTGAATAAAATTTGAAAATCTTTCACTGTTTTGGTCCATCATTTCAAATTTTCGTATTCCTTAATTAATTAAATTAAAAGCAGCAGCCATTTATTTTGATATAATTTTTTTGACGGTTCTACATTCCTCCGTAATTATTTTTCACATCCACTTGAGATTTATCATTCGATTTTTAAAAAATAAATAATAAAAAAAATATATAGATTATATTTTTTTTTTCGGTCGTAAGTGCGAACCGTCGTAAGTCGAGGATTATCAGTATGTTTTGATAATTTAGAATGAAAAATTTATCGAACCGTTGCTTGGAAAAAATCAGCTTCGAACATATTCAAATAAATAAATCACGATATCTATTCCAATTATAATAAATTCCAATAGTGCGAAAAACGAAAATTAATTGAAACTTTTGATTTTCCCCCCGATTTTAACCGTCGAAAATAATTTAAAAGATTACCAACCACTTCAATACTGTACTTTAAATATGATTATCTTTACTTTGGTACAATACACGTTAGTCTACTACTTCCTGAATAACGGTTATCAATATCAATACAATAGTTAGTATTCGAACATCGAAAAATAACAAAGACTTCAACACAAAAATGCACTCAACATCGATCCCATTAACTATTTAATACTAAAAATCGACACGTTTGTCTTCGACTAAACATTAAACTTTAATATTTATACAAATAATACAACCGAAAAAAAATTGTTTTACAAAGTAATTTAGCAGCATGCATACGAATATTTGTCCTTTTTTGTGCGAGCAATTCACGAGATGATTATATTTCAAGCATGTCCATTCATAGTTGGTTGACCTTCGGTAGATGAGATCTTTTCGCTATAAATATTATTTGACGATCTTGCTTTTTAATAACAAAATAATAGATTTTTTTTTAGAACGTTCTTCCGACACGTAAAACGTTCGAATATTTCAATATCTAATCGCGTCCGAAATAAATGTTATTGAAAATAATTTTTTATCGGTTTTTTTATGATTTTAGGGCGTCGACGTGTATTGTGGCGGTAATCAGTATATTTTCGACGTTTCAATTATTATTGTAAATATTTTATACGCGATTTAGGGTTGAATTATATTTCATTCACGAGACGAATAAATAAACGTTAAAAAAGCACATCCGGGTGCAATGTACCCGTTCGTAAAAAGACGAATCTGAAGATTTCGATTAAAAAATTAAAAAAATACGGCCTGGTCATTTGAAATTATGAAAATTCAAATTGTAGATTGTTTATCGTGTAGTTCGTTTCGTATTCGGGGAGTGCAAAAGTGCCACGTATCATTATTTTTTAATTTTTTAATTAATGAAGTGAATGATTAAAAAAAATATATCTATTAAGTTTTGAATGGCGTTTTTATCTAATTTTTTTTCGGTGTCGATTTTATTATGATCATATTTCAGATAATAAAGCTTTCGTGAGTGAACTTTGATCTATGAAACGTATTTTGTAATATAAATATCAACAATTATATTTACACAAGTCTTTTTATAAAAAAATTATCCGAAATGCAGCTGGATAGTTTAACAGCTTGAAATATTTCTTTTTTTTTCTTCTCATAAATGTCTTTTTTATGTTTCGATAAAATTTTCCATAGATGCGATTTTAACAATTAAGATCGTAAAAATAATTGCAGCTCGTTTCGAATGTGGCGATAAAACAATTGACAGAATTAAAATAGAATTCGTCATTTTATTTCATCGAATTGTTCAACGTGTAACTGTTCTTCGAATAGCTAATGCAAGTATTATATTACGAGAACATTGTAATTGTTAATAATATAATACAGATCTTTTTCAATGTTATCTCACAACGTTATTGAATAACAAAATTTCAACGAAAAAAAATCATTTTTGTTCTACGTTATCGTAGCATAATAAAAATTAAAAGTTAAAAAGTCGCCATTTTGATTTATCAAATACGGTACAAATAACTTAATTACAATTATCGTATATTTATATTAATGCACATATTGAATCATTGAAAAAAATTCGGAAAAGCTCCGAAAAATTATCCAATATGCGAAGTCCGCAAAGCAACGACACATCTAACAACAATCGAAAGTTAAAAAGTTGACAACTTTCCGAAAACTTCGCCATTTTGATTCATCGAACGCGTTAAAAACAACGCCATCACCATCACCACAACATTCCCCAACGAACCGTCGAAGAAACGTCGAAAAAGCTCCGAAAGACCCAAAATCTGCAAAGCACCGACGCGAACTCGAACCGCGAAGACGACGCGCAAACTCAATTTAAATATAATACAAATTTTAATAAAAATCGATCGAATTTCTCGAGACGCGCAAACTTTCGCTCCGTCCTCGTCTCGTCCCCTAATTACGTCTCCCCCTGCGGCCTCGCCTTTTTTGCTCCCGAACAAAAAATTAAAAATTAATATGGCGCCGGAAAATTTCCGAAGCGCGCCGCCGCGAGAGGGGGGGCCGATTTATTTTATTAATAAAATTAAACGACGCCGAGCGGACGCACCCACACGACCGCGCATATATTACACGTATATATTTTCTAAATATTAATATTCGAATTGAATTTATGTTTACGCGCGGCACTGCGCATGCGCGATCGCGCGCGCGCGCGGGACGGGGTTGGCGCTTGGTGGTGTTAGTGACCGGCCGGCTTCGGTCGCTTTTTTCACTAATACTACGATGAAACGGTACACGTAGGCTGACCGTGCGTCCCGTTTTCGCCGGGACGGTCCCGTTTTTGTCGTGTCTTGCGTTCGTCCTGATGTTTTCGTTAAATTGTTTCGTTTGTTCCGTTTTATGTGTTTGATAGTAAATAGGCCCGATTTTAATAATATCGGCTGCCCGATGCCCGTACCCGATTTGAATGTTTAATATTTTAATTAAGAAAAGCGAAATCGTTCATTTGTTATTGTTATCAGATGTCATATAGATAAAGCCAGTAGTTAGTAGGTAATTAGCATCATTTTATAGACGTTAACTGTATATGCATAAAGACCATATTTGAATCAATGCTATGAAAAGTCGCGAGCGTTATTCGAACACACACACAAACACACACATGGACACACACAGAAATCCGGGATTATATATAGAGTATTGTGATTAGTTTTCTGAATATACGAAAAAATTTGGTGAAAATAGTAAAAAATAAGTTGATAATTTTATGATGATACAGTTTGATTGACTAACAATTAGACGTTTGAAAAAAATTTTCGTCTGTAGCGCTATTTTTGCCTTGATTCTACGATTACTTGTAGAAAAATTGATAAATTAACCAAAGAAAAAATGTCTTGATGGTAAAAATTAAGTAAATTGATTATTTTTCGTGATACAGTTTGATTGACAATGAGTGAAACATTAGAAGAAAATTTTTCACCTGAGGCATCTTTTTGGCTTGTTTTACATGCTTCTAGGACATTAATCCCCTAGAAAAATACCTTAGATCTTGATGTCTATAATTAAAACCATTATTACTTAGCTATTTAAAAAAACTTAAACGCGCAACAAATTTTTTATACATAAAGGGCACCATTTTTTACGAACCATCCCGTTTTGGATACCGAGCAAGATGGCCACCCTAGATATACGTATATAAAATTCGACGCGCGCCAGTGTGCGAAATGGCGCTGCCGTCGAGCGGCGATATTTGCGAACTAACGAGTCGTCGGCTGTCGTTCGCCGCCTGCAGTCGTTGGCGGTAATGGTGGCGGGTTTCTGAAGACGACGCACTCGAAGGCTCATCAAACGCGACTCTTGAGGGGGCGCAGTCTCCGAAGGACCAGCCATGGCCGCCGCAGCGACGACCCCAGCGTCCACCACCACACAGTTGCGCGGCTTTCGACTGAGAGAGGTTAGAGCGCCGACGCGCCCCCCCCCCACCCCCCCCGTTTGTTATTCGTTATTGGTGTTTTCGTCGTTATTCGGTCCGTTAAGCGAACGCGCCGCTAAAAATTCGTTACGAATTTAACGCGATATTTATACACTACGCACACACGGGCGACGCCGCACACACGCGCACGCTCGTTATTTTATAATGTAGCATTGTCGCGTTTAAATTTTAAACGAGAGGTATAAAAACTCACGTCCGAAAGGTCTGGTGTGGCTGTTTTTTTTTTAGAGCGAACGGACGCTTTCGTACCAGAGCGCGGGCGTAAATCGCAAAAAAATTAATTAATTTTATATATGTGTGTATATATATATATAATATTATGTAATGCGGGTCTTTCGCGTTGAGCCGGCTCGCCGAGGAGGGACGGTTTGTTGTTGGATGGGCGCGTTTCCGTTTTCAGACCGAGTTTGGGTTTGTGTTTTCATTCATCAATGTTGTGGGGAAATTTGTTTCGATTCGTGAATTTTTTGTACCATCTGTTGTTGGAATAGGTTTTTTTTTTAAATATAGAAAAGTTTCTTTATGCATATGTCGCCGAATGTGTATATTTGATCCGATCCGAAATTTTGATGGAAAGAATGGAATTTTCGAAAAAAAACCTAACCTAACCTATTCCGATTCATAACGATGTGTGTTTATGAACGATCCAAATATACATGGATTGAAAGATACTTGGACATATTTAAACATACAGTAAAAAGGTTTTTTTTTTAAATAAATACAGAAAAGTGGCTTATGCATATATATGCCCAATATGTATATTTGATCCAACCAAAAATTTTGATGAAAAGAATGAAATTGCCGAAAAAAAACCTAACCTAACCTATTCCCAACGATATGTATTTATGACTGATCCAAATATATATTGATTGAAAGATACTTGGATGTATTTAAACATACAATAAACATTCCTATAACATCAAGATATATTCTACGTTATAGGGGGCTAAGGTTTTTCAATTTTAATTTTTTTTGGACATTTTTATGCGATAACTGCTTGATTCAAATGCATTTGAACGATATAGGGGGGTTTACTGTACTTTTTTTATTTATTCATTTTCCATACAAAATATTTTGACATTGAAACCGCAAATAAAAGATCATAATAACATTATTCAAACATAACGAGATTCTAAAATAATAACAGGAATATAAATTAATTGGATATAAAAAGTTAAAATACTTAATAGATTTTATAAAATAAAAAAAAACTGATTTATTCTTTATACTGCGTTTATTTCATGTCTTTGATTCAGTATTTTTTATCGTTTGTAGTATGTAAATATGTTTTAAAAAAATCAAAATTGTGCAAAAATTTATTCATAATTTTTGTTTTGAAAGATGCAGACGACGACTAGTGACAAGACGTTTCATCTGAAATGGAACAATCACCTTCAGAATCTCAGCCAGTTGTTCACCGCCATATATTCTTCTTCAGCTCTGGCCGACGTGACGCTCTCCTGTCGAGACGGCGCCATCAGAGCGCACAAGTTGGTTTTGTCCGCTTGCAGTCCTTATTTCGAACAAATATTCAGAGACAACCCATGCAAACATCCCGTCATAATACTCAAAGGCATACCATATGCCGAAATAAACTTGCTCGTTGAATTCATGTACAAGGGCTCGGTGGACGTTCAAGAGATCGATCTTCAGTCGTTAATGCACACTGCTTCCGAATTAGAAATTCGCGGACTAGCCTACGAACTCAGAAAAGACGCTTCCAGTCTTCTGAACGTAAATTTGAACGAGTTTCCTTCGCAGAGTTCTAACGCTGGGCAGGAAAACTCATTTTCATCGGTAGATATAGCATCTCATTCTAACGACAGTCCACATCAGAACAACGTTTCCCGGTTACAACAAATACATTTGTATCAGCAGTCGATGTGCAGAAGTGGATACTCCAATCAACAAGTAAATCCTTCATGTTTCGAAGTGAAGCGTAAACGCAAAAGCGAAGAACCTATGCCTGCGACTACCACCACTGCCGTCAAGAACATTTTGGCAGCGGCGGCCAAAGAATTGGCTGAGAAAAAGACCAGTCCCAGTAAAAGTAAATCGTCCACGTCGATACAAACGGAAGACGAAGACCTCGATATGAAAGTGGAAACATACGAAAGTGACAGCGGGGAAGGTGAACTACCTCTCGAATCCGAGGAGTTGCCCCATGGACGGGACACACGTTTCAAAGGTAAAAAGAGAGTTTCGGTCGGTCTGGATGATGAATATGTTCCTGCGAGAGGTTCGACCAAAAATGTCAACAAGCAAAATAAAAAAAATGTGAAACTCACATTCAAAACACCTAATTCTTCTAATAGTCCAACAAACGATGTATCAGACGATGCCATCAGTAAAGTGGTCATTTCAGGTTAGTATTTATTTTTCGTAGATAAAGTGATGTTCGAATTCTTCACGCCAATTATTTCATTCACAAATTTTCTGTTATTGAGCGGTTTTTTTTTTATTTTTAGCTGTAACTGGCGGAGATGGTTCTGCACAAATACCCACTACAGGTCTGCTGAAATGTGTCAATCTTGATAATTTGAGAGAAAATCCTCGAGAAAGTGTCACGATAATCGACGATGATGATTCTTCAGCTGTTGGTGAGTGTCTTATGAACTTTTTGCATTTTTATTTGTTGGATTGTTTTTTTTTTCACTGGTTGGAAATTTTATTTTAGATACTTCCGATGAAAACAATCTTTTGGTTGAAACTGCTTATGAATCAGCACCGGGCGCTGATGATGATTATGATAGTAGTGATTCAAAACCATTCCGCAAAGTGGATGAAAAATTATATAAGTGTGATTTATGCAATTTAAGGTAAGCTTCTTTTTTATTTTTTTTCATACTGATATTTATTTTTTGCTTGTTCAGTAATAATTAATTATATATTAATTCAGTGGTTCTCATAATTTGTTTTTTTTTTTTGTAATTTTTTTGAACCTAAATGATAATTTTAATTTAATGTTAAACACTTTTTATAAACAGCCTGTTTCCCATATTTGATTTTTTCCTAGTAATAAAACTCAACATTTTTTACTATGAATTGTGAGTGAAAACCACTGTATTGATTATTTTAATTATAGATATTAATACTTTGCATAACGATAAAAGTAATACTTATATTTGATTTCTATTTGTAAGCATATGTTTTCTGACACATCTGTGAATTTTACATGTAATCGTAAGAATTGTGGATCATAAAATCTTTTCATTTGCTGCATATGTAATCTTGGATAGAATTTTCTTGTATTAATTAGTAGAACGAAACTTGTAATTATTTATTTTTCACTTTTTGTTCACTAAAGAAAAAAATATGAGTGTTATTTTTTATTTATTGAAAAGAATAAAAATATAAACCGTCTGTATGCTTATATTTTGTTGTTTGATGTTCAGCTATTTGCAAATATCACAATTAATTTTTCAGTGTAATCATGATATTGTAAAATCTATTTGGTGGAATTCCATAGAATTCTTTTCATTATTGAATTGCTTGTAATTTTTCTCACATCTCTTATCTGACTGGAAATTATTTTTGAGGCTTTTAATAGTTTATGGTTATTGTATTATCGCAGTTTTGTTCGGAAATTCCACATGAAACGGCACCGAAGAATTCACACCGGAGAAAGACCATTCCAGTGCGACGACTGCCCCTTCAGGTGCAATAAATATAACAATTAAATTCGATTAATGTGCATTGCAATTAACAGAAACCAATTTTTTGAAACTTTTTCGTAATCAGTCTGTCGATTATTATTAGAGGTGAATTTTCGTAGTCTTAGTTTTTATCACAGTTCACTGTAACTGATCACAGTAAAATATTTATTTACCAATACGATTTTTGTTTCTGAGTTTGATTCAGTAGGAAAAGGTTTTGGAAAATTGGCTTTGCATTTTGCATTATTTGCAAGGTTTGATTTTTCCTGTTTGAAATTGTTGACAAAAATCATTTATTTATTCCAGAAAATCATTGCAACGTACTATCATTTTCATATAATTTTTTGAAATTTGTTACTGTTTATCTTTGTGCACCATATATTTTCGAATTCAATCATCTGTTTGGTGTTGGTGATTTTCTTTAATATCATTTCATGAAAAAACATTTTATATATTGAATGTTTGTGTAATGTGATAATATTTCTATTGAAAAATAATTGACAGTGCAATGTCTGTAGATGAATAATCGTATATCAGTTGTCGGGAAGAGAATCTTCAAACTGTTGGGTTATATATCTATCTTGCTCATTCAATATTCTTTATATATGAATAAATTAATTGTATATATTTCTAAGCTTATCACTCTCTAACAACTCATCAAAATACGGTCAATATATAGCTAAAATACTAAAAAAAAAAACAACAAACCTTTTTATATACGGAATAACATTCAAACCAGATAGATAACTTGTCATAGTTGCTGGTTTTATGTATTCTTTTTTTCACAACTACAAACTGACAACTGAAATTGAATAAATTAATTTTGGCATTTAGTAATTTAAATGTATTTTTATCAAGAATTTATCATTTAAATTTTTATTTCAGTTTCGAATTTGTATATAATGAAAATATGGTTTTTTGTTTCAGTCTTAACCAAATTCTGATTTTGATAATTTTCACTCTTTTTTCTTTACATACAAAAAATAGGTTTTACTAAGGATTTATATTTACTTTTTTACCTAGATGAACAATTTTGCTCATAGACAAAGAATTTTGTTAAATACAACATGATAATACATATGTTTAATTATATAAAAAATAATTGTGTTTAAAATTTCAAATGACATTTTGTACTTGTATTTTATTTTTTATTTTTATTTCTGTCCCGTTTCACATTTTTTATCATATATTCATACCCAATAGTTATATAAACCGTTGTAATCAAAAAATAATCAAGTTGGTTTATAATATTTAAAATTTTATTTTATATCATATTTATAGACTTGGAGGTGACAAGCAAAATATATTTTCATGACTGATAACATATTAAAAATCTATTTAATAATATTTATTATCTACATAGGTTATTTTATATGTTTGATGGTTTTCGGGTTGAGCTTGCTTATCATAAATATAATAAATATTTCTGTTTTTTTCTTTTTTTTGGTGATAACTATAATATATAATTATTTGTTGGTGAAAGTTTTTCATAATTGTGAGTTTGGTAATTTGAAACAAGCGTAAAAATAATGCATGGATTTATAATATGTGTTTGTAATTATTCATTTCCAATCAACTTGTATGAGTGTCTGGAACAATACTTTATTAGTTGAAAAAAAAACCTATGTGTAAGGATTACTGGTCCAAATATATATTCGAATGTATTTCAATCCGATCTTTCAGTTGATGCAATAAATTAAAATACCAATCAAGATGTTATAGATGCTTTATAATATAATTTTAAAAAACTTTAATCTTTGTCATTTTCTGAATATAACTGTCAATGGATGTGTATGTATTATAAATGGTATATGACATATATGTTTGTGATTAGTTATTCATAATGTCATTGTGGTGCTATATATAAAATATATTATGATCGCTATTGATGTATTAGTAGCTTAGTCTTCTATAAATAAATTTCAGTCGGAAATATAATTATACTTTTAAAAATAATATTACTTGATATATCCACATAAAGAGTAATGATTTACTTCGATACTCTTTTTTTTCTAACTTTAAATCACATATCAAACTATTTATATTTTTATATATCATGAATCTTTTCTTTTTCTCACATTAAAAGATATATTTCTATTTTAATTATCACTTTTTTTTTAAAAGGTCAGCATTTTGTGATTACATTGTATACTTAAAAATTAACATTGTATATAATGCATGTGAAATTTAATATAGGTGTAATTTAATTTAGGTATAAAACTTACATGTAATTTTAAAAATGGTTACTTTTTCATCTTTGTAAGAATAAAAACTCAACACGACTAAAGGGTTCTCACACATTATTCGATTAAAATAAGGGCTTTGTGCTTTCATTTTAGACTTGGAGTAAGATAGAACTTGGTTAATATTTTTAATAACTTGATTTTAAAAATATACCTTCCAAGTTGTATATTAAATGTTTTTTTTTTATCTGTGTGGCAATATAAAATGAATACACAAAGAAACTCAATTCGTAACTTATGTACACAGCAGTTTTATGTCAATATAAAAATATATTCCTTTAAAAATGGCTCATTCATATTGCAGATCAGATTTCGAGTTTCTTTCTGTATGGTTTCACAATTTCATAAATTATAGAATCATATTACATTCACAAATAACTTATTTATTTTGTAAAATGACTAGTTAGTAATTGATTTGTTTGATTTTTCTATTCAAATTACTTTATAAACGACAATTTTTTTCAGTTTCAACCGTTCATCACATTTAGCCAGACACAGACGCACTCACACTGGAGAGCGACCTTATCGATGTGAAGCTTGCGGAAGAACATTCACACGCGGCGATAAGTTGAAATTGCATCTCCGCGTTTGCGAAAAGGTATGCTCAATTTTAAATTCAAACTCGGTATATTTTTATTTGTAAATATTTAACAAAACGTAATTAAATTTCAGGACGAATACGTTTTGCCGAGCCATTTGAACGCAGACGATCGTAAACAGCCGAAGAGTGAAATATCTCAAGCCGTATTACCCGGAATGGTTTCCATCGGACACAGCGAAAGACATCAACTAATGTTCACGTCCAGCGGTGACGTTTTGCTGGCTCCGAGATCTCAGTCGCAATCCCAATCTCATACGCAATCACAAATTCAATCCGATGCTGATCCAAATACGACCAGTGAAATAAACGAAAGTAATCAATCCTTACTTATGATGAACGACTCGAATGCTTCCCAGTTAAATCTCTCTGCCATGGCTACACCATCCACGTCTGACTCGTCTATGTTAGCCAATCAATTCTTCAGTCTTGATGCGTTAGGTTATCCTATCAAGAGAGGAAGAGGACGACCCAGAAAGAAGCCTTTACCTGT
>JAOXNN020000090.1:987907-1035740 GCA_028571205.2 Hydropsyche betteni | reverse complement strand
CAATTCTTCAGTCTTGATGCGTTAGGTTATCCTATCAAGAGAGGAAGAGGACGACCCAGAAAGAAGCCTTTACCTGTCGATGTGCCGCTCGTCAAGAAAAAGAGGGGACGTCCTCCCAAAGTTATAAAATTAGGTATTGTTTTATTTTCCATATTCAGTGGAGATTGTTTAAAATGAAAACGAGGGGATTGAAATATTTTTTTGTATAAAAAGAATTTCTTGTTAAAAGTCACATGCAAAAAAAAAATGTTTCTTTGTTGTCAAATTTAATCAGTTCTATTTTCTCTCATGTATAGTTTGTATTTAATATAATTAAATCACATCTTATTCGTTCGAGATCTATATATATAAAAATGAATTGTGGCAGGTATTTGGTCTGGACAAAGCTCAAAAACCGCTTGACCAATTTGTGTTTTTATATTTTCTTTTGTTCATTAAGGGGTGGTTTATGAAGAAAAATAATAGGGAAATTCCTAAAGAAAAACTAAAAAATGAAAAATAACAGTATGCTCCGCAATCTGTCCAACAGTTGTGTTATGAAAATTGCATACAATCAGGGGCATTTCGTTTTCAATTTTTTTTTGAAATAAAAATAGTTAAATATGCAACAATTTCAATGCAATTAGTACACCTGTGTGTGCAGAACGCATGTTCATAACTGGAATCGAGTACCGGGAACTGGAATCGGGAATGGGGAACGGAAATTTGAGAACAGAAATCGGAAACGGGAACCCAAGCTACGCCGGGTACTACCGCTAGTATGAAATATTTTTATGTGAAGTAATTTTTTTCATCTTCAAACAAAAAAGTATGAAATTACGTAAAATTTGTCATATTATTCCATATTAGCGGATTTTTTTACGTTTTAGCGTTTTCATGTTGAACAATTTCTACTGCAATTTGAAAATAGTAGATTCCAATGATTCAATTTATTCTATATTTTAGATCCGAATGAACCACCAACTCCTGCAGGTCCAGTTGAGAATTACAACGCATCAAATCTTCCATACGGCGACTTTAGTTATCTAACCGATATAATTTCGACACATTTCAATCAGACAAATCAAGCGTATCAAAACATGATTCAATTGAATCCCGCGGCTGCCGCCAATCTGCTATCGACTGCGGTCGCTCAAATGCACGGAGGGGCGGCGTCGATCCTAGTCAACCCGAACGCTTCTAACACCGACGTCAAGTCTCTGGCGACTAATGTTCTATCTCAAAATAATAAACGAATAGCGACAACTCAGCCTTCTAATGTGAACGAGTCTGCCGTTTCGACTGAATCGAAACCTTCAGATGCGGCAGGCAGCTCGGCCAAAATTGAAACCGTGCAAGTGAATAACGAGAATGCCGTTCCGAATGATGCGAGTAAGAGTGAAAACATGCAAAGCGAAAATGCAGAATCTGATAACAAAGCGATTCAGAACGACGAGACTCCCGAAGAGGGGGAGAGCCGAAAGGTGAAGCTTCCGAATCTGCCCAACACCACTGTCGATATAGTAACAACTAATAATGAATCATCAGTAGTTCCGCTTACTGTAGGTGAATGTACTATAAAAGCTATTTCTAATAATTAAAAACGTATTTTCAAAAGACCATTGTTTATAAAAATATATAAAAATTTGTATTAGGTATGTTTGTCTCGAAATTTGACTTCAAAAGTATTTTTCTATGTTTCCATATACATTAAGTTTATATGATTTTATACAAGTTTTTTTCAATTTATTGAGAGAAAATTGTGAATTTTTTAAGACAAAACTATATTTATAATTTTTGAACGTAATTGTTTTATTGGCAGCTGTCATGTAATTGAAATGATCACGATTTTATGTAGATGCAGTAATCAGTATTCTGTTTTATGATTTGTCAAATTTTACTATTCTTTTCAATCGTTAGATAGACTGAATTGATCATATTTGCCTTAAAATACTTAGAATAAAATTTCATATTTGCATCTCTGCTTATTTAGACTTGTTATGCATCTCACGATTGAGTTTTCGTTTTTTTTCTACCCAACTCAGTGAAAAAAAACACGTCTTCCTAAAATGCAGCCATTTCATCAAAATCTGCAGTTTATTATGACAGTTCGAAGTGAATTTTTTTTGTAAAAGGAAGCTTACTTTTCCCTAAAAGTAAACTCGATAATTCTCATCCTATCAAAAATTTTCGGCGATCGTGCCATGTTTAAAAATGCAAGTGTTCCTTTGTAAATAAATATGCATAATGCATAAAATAAATGATAATTTTGAATGACTAGTGTGATAAATAGTATTTTTATACTGTGTTTTTTTGTGTTTTGACAATTTTGATTACTATTAATATGTATTTACTCAAAATTAATTCAAAATTTAAATATTTTCAAATTGAAAATACGATTTTAAAGTAGAAATGTTGCCTTGACTATTTAAACTTCCTTAAATTTGTGTTATAAAAATTATTGTTTTTTTTTTGCGATTTCGGACCTTGTTTCAAAAATATTTCTAATTTTGTTATTTTGATCGTTAATATTATATATATATACATATATACAAATTTGTTCATCTTAGTATATATTAAGATGCATCAGGAAATCAGTATTTTATAACATAAGTGAACGACTTTGACATAAAATATGTATGATTTTGTGTTTAAATTTAGATGTTATCAATACATTAAGTATTTTATACATATAGATAAGTAACGTTTAATAGATGTTATTTTTTGTTTACATGTCGGCTATTATGAGCGCAAGGCACAAAAAATATTGCTACTTACGCATGATGGTTCCTTATTTGTCTTACGTTTTCTTTTTGTTGGTTAACAACGAATGGTTTTCGCCGAATTGATCAATTAAAATTTCGCAAAATGTTTTCCATAAAATCTATTCTTTATTTGAATATAAATACATATTCTGTTCCATCAATTTTGTATATAAATTTTGATTACAGCTATAAAACTAATCTACATATGTATTTTAAAGGTGTTAGTTGTATCTTTTGAGCCATTTGAAAATTCAACCATGACTCTGAAAATGTATCCTTCTGAAAAAACTAGTCAGTCTTAAAGTGAAATTAAATAAAATTTATATTACACTTTTAATTCCAGTTTTTGGTAGATTTACGCCCCTTACATAGATGTTTTTTTCGAATCATATTTTTTTCGATAAACTGAAATTTTGCTTTTGATTTTTGTTATTTTAATTTTCATTTAAGGCATAAATGTGTTTTTTGTGGATAATAATTAAAATATATTATATTTCAATAGAAAAAAACCTCTTTTAAAGAATCGTTTAAACTACGCTTCATTGAATCTGATAAAAAAAATTCATATTTGCTTATTATTAAGTTATTATAAAGAAAAAACCATGATAAAAACTTATGAATCTCCACAATGAACAGACTTTTTATGTTTGGTTTGATTGTAATTATTCAAAAAATTGATTTTTGCGTTTTGTATGTTTATGTTATATTTTTCCCGTTGGTATTTTGATTAATTTTTTACTATGAATTTATATAATAATAATAATAATAATATACATATGAGAAATATTTATTGTGTAAAGACATAAAACGCCATTAATTTGTATTTGAGAACTGTCAGCTTTTTGCACATTTTTAAAATACACAGAAGTAATAAAACATGTTAATTATCATAAGAATTATAGCTGAACAAAAAACGCTAGAAAAACTATATATTATATATATACTGTAATTGAAAACTAACTGTAAATGATAAATAATAACCTTAAATGTGTAATTAATTTCATGTTATTTTTTCCCAGTGAATTACGTAAATCAGTTTTACTTTTTAGAGGCTAACAAAACTGCGTTTGTGCATTCGCAAGTATTAAAAGATCGGAAAAGTGTGTGTATTATGTTTATTACATTGCGTCGATATAATTTTGTATAAGGATGTTAATATATCATTTATTATAAAAAAAAATGATTTTTAGCTTAGTTTTATCCTGTTTCAAATAAGTAATGCATAGTATAATTTATCGATTCATTTCAAATACAGACTAGAATACATTGTAACTCCAATAGTAGTTAATGACCATTACACATGGCACTGAAATAATTAATAATCTATCTACAATTAGATGTTTAAGATTCATCCATTATCATCAACATTATTTTTATTTCGTTTATTTTAAAATAATTTAAACTGCAATATTAAAAAATAAATATTGAAAAAAACTTTAATTCTAGTTTTATTTCTCGAAAATAATAATACCAAGTATTTTAGAAGACACCATTAATTCAATTAAATGTTAATATTACAAACAAGTACAATATAAGAAATTTTGACGTTAATATTAAATTTATGAGAATGATAAGATGATATTATAAACACATAAAAATATTTAAATTTAATGAGGCTGATATTATGTACAGATTCAAGTACCTGGAGGTGCTGGGAAAGAATAAACCGACCACATCGGATTATTTATTTGGTTACTATTTGATTGCGAAGATCCTCGATTGAACGAAGAATTGTGGGGCGGAGCTATAGGCGGAGGTGATGTGAAATTCATGGGATTGTTTGGCGAAAACGGCACAGAGGTCGTAGCGTTTTGCATCGTGTTGTTCGGAAGATTAGATTGCGCATTGCCTGTTGCCAAGTGAGGATAAAAACCAGGGATGTGGACGTTGGATGGATAGTTATTCTGATAATTCATCGACGGTGGCATGTGTCTGAAAATGGGCGATATTGATAACCTCGGAGGTCGTATAAAAGTGGTGCTGTTAAATTGCGGGACGACGTTGTACACCGATGGTAGATGACTGCCATTGAAATTGTTAGAAGGCTGCTGGTTCAAGCCGCTGGGGTTTTGATTCGAACTGGTGGCCCAGTTGATTTCAGCCGTTTCGTAATTAGAATTGAAAACGTTGTTTTCATAACCGAACGGATTGAATGGCCGCTGCTTCATCCATTGTCGTTGGGCGTTTTGTTTCTTTTTTTTATTCCATTCTGCCGTTTTCAATAGGTTTTTTCTGTTCATTTTTTCTTCGAATTCTGTCGGTTTGTGGCGTTTATTAGAATTAGTTGAGTTGCCTCCTTCGGTTTGCGATTTTCTTCTTTGAAATTCTTTTTTTGCCTCTCGCTCTTTTTCATCATCAGAATAATCCAAAAATTCGGGGGGCATTTCTAAGTCATGTTGCCATGACGCATCAGATCCTTTTAACCTTGAATAAAAAATAAATCGTAAAAAACCACGAATGACAGATGAGAAAAATTCTATGTAATGTAAGTAATTTACCTCATTAAATCTGACACAACAATGAAACGTGTGTGGTCTGTTTTCGGAGCATAGTACACAGGTAAACCCACATCTATTTTATTCTCTTTAATGTGGTCTAGTGAATTGAAACGAATACTATAAAAAGGTTCATTTACCTATAAAAAAAGGAAATTAGAATAATTCAATTGAATACTTGATATAATAACGTTTTCTAGACATACCTGTCCAAAAACATCAAATATTTGCCCAAGAACTTTAGTTCCATTATCTAAGAATAGTACTGTGTCCAGATCCAAAGATGGTTTATTAGGTAAAGATTGTACTATAACTGAAAACACAGGATCATTAAACGTGATTCAGTTCATTAAACATTATTTTATTAAGTGAAAAAAAATGAAACATACCTAATTTATCAACAATATTACCTATAGAACCTATAACTTCACAATCTTGATGAGGTACTGATATTTTTAAATCTTCTA
This sequence comes from Hydropsyche betteni, assembly GCA_028571205.2. Lineage (NCBI taxonomy): Eukaryota > Metazoa > Arthropoda > Insecta > Trichoptera > Hydropsychidae > Hydropsyche > Hydropsyche betteni. The sequence continues at coordinate 1,030,034 of JAOXNN020000090.1, read as the reverse complement.
TAGGAGGTAAATCCTCTAATCCGAGTTCACCTTTAACTTTTAGAAAAGGTCTAGAACTTTTACTGAACGATTTAGTATTGCTATTCGAACTGCTGAAAAACAATAAATCAATCACATACATGCAATCATCATACCGTAAATACTATCAAACAAAACATCACTTACCCAATAATATCATCGTCTGAATCGTCGAAGCTTTCCCAATTATTATCCGAATTGTCGGCAGAATCCGTGGAGCTACTCTTTTCACCGTCAGATATATATTTTTCACCTCTAATTTGCTGTTCGGAAAATTTACCTTCCGTGATCGCATTAATTCTATTTACAATTTTGTCAAACGGTGACTCGTTCACATTACTAAACTCGTTCGAGTCAGAATTCTCCTCGTTCAAACTGCACAAAACTTTCTCGTCGGAATCCAAACGATTCATAGGATTTTCGAACACCAACGAATCGCGAGCTACGCCCACAGGGGAAGCCACTGATCTGGAGTTCGTCCCTTTATCTATCCCTGCAGATACATTGGTCTTTCGTATTTGGTCCCCGTGGACGTTTTGGTGAGGAACTGGAGATTTGCGGAGTTCCGATTTGGAAACTGACGTGGAACCCGCCTCGTTTTCGGACGAAGAGTCGCTCTCGTATCCTTGCAGCAAACTCAAAGCCATCGTTGATTCGTTAATGTAAACGGCACGTCGATGAAGAGGCGCGATTCAGCGCGAAAATCATTATATTCGACGTGTTTCGGAATAAACACGGTAAATATTGATACACAAATGTCACTCACGAGGCCAGAACGGAGAACGGCAGCTCGTAAGCGACAACGTCAAAACGAGAAAGGTTAAGTGGTCGTAAATATTCGTAAGATAAGCATAATCATGATTGTTGAAGATCGTTAAATTTATCAATAATTCATATCTGTTTTGATATATGCAATATCGATAGCTGTGTTATTATTGTTTTTAAAATGTTTCATAATATTTATTGTGGATAAAATAGGATTTTGGTTATGTACATTAATACAAAAATGAGTTGGTAGTGTTGATAAGTTTTTTAACTTTGTCCCTGGTCACTGATAGTTTGGGTTTTTGAATAGGGTAAAGGTAATGATTGGCGTCAAAATTGCTAAGTTGGTAGCAGTACATACATATAAGTAGGGGAGAAGTGGCATGAAAGAGCCAGTTTTGAAAAAAGGGAAAAATAATATTGAAATATATATAAATAAATAAAAAAAAATTGGTGTAGTAAGTAGTTGTTTATTCGTTTATGTAAGTAATAATATGGAATATTTTCCAAAATTAACAATATTTTTAGACTTATGATCATTTGTAAAAATAACGAAATTCGGCACTTTCATAACATATAGGCCCTGAAAGAGCCACCTAAAGTTATGAAAGAGCCATACTTACATTTTTTTATTGAAGCTAATAGTTCTGGCAAGTGAAATGCTTTCAGGTTTTCTTATTAACAATTCTTTGTGTCTACTCATAAAACCTTACAGCTAATCTTCACTTGCCCTTTGAGATTCCTTCCATTTATCCGGAAACAAAGAATTCGCTATTGCGAATTCAAATGCCAGTTTTTTGGTTTGCTCTCTTGTGAGTCCATAGCACATTTTAGATGCAGTTTTTAAATAATCTGCTAACAAACTCTCTTGTTCCACAGTAAAAATGGACTTATTACCTATATTAGGGTTATGTTTGTATGATGACTTTACTTTCTTAACTATTTTAGCTAAGTAAGCTCTTGAAACGTTAAAGGAAAGGGCAGTTTTATTTATAGACTGCCCCTTTTCGATCACGTCAGTAACAGCTTTCTCTATTATAGAAGCTGAAGATTTTGTACGCTTTTTTGGTTTTTCTGGTCCAGATGCCATCGTTTTACGTTTTACGCTTTTTACCGGCTTCAATTGCAGCGCAATTGTGTTGTGAACGTGGTCGTGAAGTGCCCGAAAGTAAACGAAATTGTCGAAATCTACTTACATGTATTTTACCATTTGATTTTGACTTGGACTACAACGGACAACACAGTGAACAAAAAAACGGAGGTTTTACCGGCTGATACAACAACAGGATGATATAAGGCGAGAAAGAAGCTGGCTCTTTCATCACACTGCAGCCCGGCTCTTTCAAAACATATCCTCTCACGAAACATAACTTCGAAAATTAGTGTAAAGTTAAAGATTTGCAAACAAAATATATACGTTATTATAAGGCCTAATATATTTATAAAGTTATAGTATAGTCAAACAATTATTAGATTTGTACGTATAAACGTTAAAAAAAATAAAATGAACTCAAAACTTTTTTGACGACGACGAAATCTTCAAAACTTTGTACCAGTACTGTTTATTTTCAGTAAGCCGTTAAATTTTTGTGGGTGATATCTGTTTAGTGTTACTATCGTGAAATATTAAGACCTTTACGATTCATTAAAAAACTGCCGAGTAAATGAAAACGGCTCTTTCATGCCACTTCTCCCCTATTTATAGTTTGACGTTTCTAACGTTAGTTTGACATTTCCCGTACGTATCATGTGACATGAATCATTGATCATTAAATTAAAAATTGGTCACAATCAACGCATCTCATATTACTTTAATCAAACCCATATACACACTATTGCGGAATAGTTTCATTGCTAGTTAAATCTTCGTTTTTGATTAAAGTTCTGAATAAAACATGATTAAAATTCTGACCAATCCCCTATAAATAATCACGGATTTCTGTACGCGTGTGTGTGGGTGTGTGTGTCTGTCTGTCTGTCTGCCTGTTCGTTCAAATAACGCTCGCGACTTTTTATAGTAATATGGTCTCTATGCGTATACAGTTAACATCTATAATATGATGCTTAATATTCGCGAATTCTAATGAATTCCAATTTAGCCTGTATGCCCATTGAAATAACGGCTATAATCGCTAAACAATCTTGTATTCTGGAGACATTTCGCAACGACACTGTTATAAAATAATTTTGCATAGATATATTCAATTTTTATTTTATTATGTAATAGTATGCTTATCAATTCACATCGAGTCTATGTACTGGTGTAAAATAAAGTCCGATAAATGGGATAAAAATTCTGACCATTTAAATAGTAGCCTTTTTTAAATTTCAATCACAATTTATCAAAGAATGGTCGTAATTCAACAGCAAATACCGGCATCGAGCGGCTGTCAACCGATTTGAACGGCGGGGGAGGGGCGCGCGCTTATCACCCCGAGGCTAAAACCCTCCTGCCACCGAACACCATAAACACCCTTCCTGCCGAAACGACACGCGCTAAAATCGCCTACACACAATAATTTGCATACACTCAGCGTCAGCACCGAAGCGAACAGCGGCCCGGCGACGGCGCAGTCGGCAGTCAGCGGTCGTCGTGAACGGTCGCCGTCAGCGAAAGGAGCGAGTCGAGAGCAGAGCGGCAGCGATCCCCCGGACCGACACTGGCTCCAGTATCAGCACCGGCCCAGGCCGAAGCGAGCGCGGCCTGCGCCATGGCCATGATGAGCCCCAAGGGGGCGAACGAGCCCGCCGAGGAGCCCCAACCCTTCTTCGAGGGCGTCGAGAAACTGCTCGAGATCTGGTTCGAGCCCAACGACGACGCCGATCTCAGAAAGATTCCCAGGTGAATTGTTGGCGGTTTTTTTTTTATATCGAATTTCGATTCCCGATCGATACTTGTATTGTAGTGTATTGGTTTCGCTCGTCACACTCACGTGTTTCATTTTTCGCGTTCGGTGAAACGTTTTCGAAAATGTATCGGAGACTCTTGTCCCGATGGCGAGACCTTTCGAAACCCTACCGTTAAAATTATGTGGTCAAAATAAAGTAATAATCGTATGGTTTTAAGTTTGAACGATACTATTATTTAACAGGGGTTGGCAAACTTTTTTTGGAAATGGTCAGATTGTGAAAATTTGAGACTCGTCGGGCCGGATAGTAAACTCATATAAATTTATATGGGTAATTGATTCTATTCAAAAAAAAAACTTGAAATTTTAAAATGTTGAAACTTACCAATTTCAAAATATTTAACAATAAGTGCTGGTTTCATAAATATATTTTCATATGCTAGTAATATCAAGAAATAAGTACTAATTGATAGTGTCGCAAGATTTTTTGTTTTTTTTTCTTATTCTATATATTATTGATTAAAACGTAAAATTTTATAAAATAAATAATTAAAAAAAAAATCACTTCTAATTGAGAATCTTTCATAAGTGCCTCAATTATACTGTTAAATTGATTTTAAAATATAGAAAAATGTTTTTGTAGTTATATCGAAACCCAAAAAACGTTCGGTTACTGTCTTTCAACAATAAGTTTAGAAAATCTGCTGTGATTATTTTCTGAGTATGAAAATGTCTGAATTGATTCTAAAATATATATTTTATTTTTTTCATATAAAAACAATATTTTAATCCTGATCTGGCAATTCCTGATTTAAACATATTGTAGTCCTGAAACGTGTCGTGTGTGCCAGGGTCACGTTTGGTCACCGCGAAAATGGTATGGGAATTGCTTGTAGGAACTTGCAGCCGAAAGATTCGTTGGAAAAAAATTCTCGCACAATACTCTTTTGTATCTTTTGTGCGAGAATGCGCTATTTTTGGCCGAGTGTCACTCGGGGGACTCTCGACTAGGCTTTAGGATTGCAATTGTGGTATCTTGCCGAGGAAAAATGTCGATTCGTTGAATCCGGACGTGAAAGACGGATGGAAATTATTGAAAGAAAGAGAAATCGCCATCGGTAATGAATTTCTCTTTGCGAAACTCCATTTTGTAAACGAGTATGTCTTTGTCAACTCGAAAGCCCTTTTATTACAAGAGTCTTTAATAAGAAATCTGTATTATCGATGAATCCGTACTTTTACTTTAAGAAATCTATAGAAGTAACGATTCCATTATTGGAATACGCTTTGTTTAACTTCTAACACTTCATCGCGAAAAAAACTTAGTCCAACACATTTATTTTATTTCTAACACTTCATCAAAAATTCTCTGATAAATACACTTTCCCTACAACGTATATTTATTTTTATAAACAAATCAGACATTCTGAAATTATATTTATTAAAAAAAAAGAATAGCAGGTTATCGAATACAGAATATAATAATCAACTTCGCTCAAATAAAGAAAAAAACCAACTGAATATTAAAATAATAGAACATAAAACAAAAAAATCTGCCCATCGATAGAAACAATCAAAATTATCTCCTTTCAACTTTATAAAAATCACAACTTCGAATCACCATAAACATAAAGATAATCGATCGACAAATAGCGCATTGTATTCCGAGTTTGACACACATAAGCCTCGCGATTGAGGCAAAACGTGACATTTTCAATTTTGAATATCGCCAGGTTGGCGTACCTGATCTGCAACGACCGGATTCGCGTGTATATCACAACATGTCGGTTATTTTTGACGCGCACGCTGAACCGAGAGAGCATTGTTTATTTTCAGATAACTCGCCGATTATGTAAACTTGCGCTTATCGAAATGTGCGGTTTTTGGTCGAATTTTGGTGGATTTGGACGGTGTGTTTTGCGCGCTGAAATGTTTAGTTTTTCAGGTGTCTAGATAAGTGATAAAAGGGTTTTTTTTTTTGTTATCTTGTCTTTGGAAAAATGTGCGAATTTAATTAAGTTGTTTGTTTGATTGTGTCGTGGAAATGAGTTTGAAATAAATATGTCAGCTTTGTTATCGTTCAGAATGTATTTTTTCGTATATGAATGAAAGATAAGAAATGCAGGAACGATTTTTTAATCGAAAAATTGATTTACATTCATATTGTTCATAAATATTAAATACCGATTTTTCATCGTGTGAACTGATCATAGATTTGTATAATAATTTGCCAATGTCAAATTAATTACCATATTCATAGTTCTTGCAAAATTTTCATCATTTTAATTTTCAAAATAATTAGATGTGATGATATACATGTATTATAATATAAATTTGCAAATTCTAATTAACAATTTACATCGATTAAAATCCAATTAAAGTTTTATCACAAATTAAAATCGCACAAATGTCTTTTTCAATATGCGTCAACAGAACAAACGTTGATTCAACAAAAATTTAATCAACACAAAATGTCAATAGTCACACTAATTGATCGAACATCATAAAACACATCAGCGTCAATTAATTAAATTAAACAAATGCGCATCGCAATACATTTAGAAAGCGACGCGTGCAATCATTATTATAACAAAGTCATGTCGTCAATCGCCGATGGCAACACGTCAAATCGCCGATTAACATTCGAATACGAAAAAACGACACATGGCAACACCACGAAGTGCAAAACAGCGGCGGATTCGCGTGCATCTTATTGTTAAACGACTGCGACGCACTTTTTCGTTGCATGTCGTTTCAATAGCAGAGATCTGGGATTTTTAAGCGAATTCCGCATATTCTCGTCGGATCAAAAATAAATGTTCGGTGGACGTCACGAAACTTTTGAATACTGAGCGTTTTCGATGTTTGTGTATGTGGAAAATGTTGTTGCTTTCGTTGACGATTACACAAGTTCGAGAGATTGTTTTGAAATTCGTTAAAAATTTTGTATGAAAAGTTTATCGTTGTCGTGTGTTTTTAATTTAATAAACAAAGCAATTTGTATCGTATTTAAAAAATGTATTAGAATGTTGAAAAAAAACTATTAATTAAAATCGATAAGAGATGTTTATATTAATTAAAATATATATGTTCTCACATTCCATCGTTTGTTATATAAATTTTTTTGTAAAAAAAATACTATAGGTTCAAAGTTTAATTCGTCTGATAAGATGCTAGATAAAAAGCTTTCGTTGCAATTAGAAAATTTGCAAATTGCAAATCGAAAGCGTGTACTTATCATTCGACCGTTTTATCTCAGGTCACTTCTCCTATTGAACTTGCAGTGCATATTTTCGCTTACGATCATGCAATTGCTGTGTAGATAACGACATTAGACTAATGATTTCTGTTGACTTCTGACTTTATAGTCAAGACATGTCTCGGACGATGGAGGAGATATGACCCAGATAATAATTGAAAACGGCTTCAACGATCGAGATTTTTCTCGTTTCGAATATTGAGTAATTTCATAATGATATTTAGTTGAAATGCCAATCGAAACATATCTTGAATCAAGAATGATAATTGTCTCGAATAATAGTCGAAAATGGTTTCAATGATAAGAATTTTTCAAATTTTTGAATATTGTATAGTTCGATTGTGATATTGAATCAAAATAACATTCTCGTACGATGTTTTTAGTATAGTTTTTATGATCGAGAGTAAAAATGATATCTGAGATATGTCTCGAATGATAAACGAAATGTACGCAAATAATAGTTTTGATTGTCAGGAGTTTTGTTGGGTGGTTTGATAATGGTATGTAGTTGAAATTATATTCGAGACATGTCTCGAATGATGGACGAGACTCGCGTATAGTCGAAATTTTACGGGATTTTTCCGGTCTCGAATATTGGACAGTTTGTTGGTTCAATTGCCATCGATGGTAATGGTTTCTTAGTATTAATTGTTGTTAAATTGATTCGTCTTTATAGTTATTTATGATGAGGAAAATGTATTTTTTTTTTTGGGATTTCCATGCATCAATAAAAGTGTTTTTGTTTTCGTCAAATTTCATACAAATAAACTCGTAAATATTTGTTGCTAAATTGTAGTTTTTTTCTCATTAAAATAATCAAATTGTTAATTAGAATAGTTGAGATAAAAATGAAGGATAAATTATTGTTATATTTATAAATTTCCAATTTCGATATCATCAACAACTTTTATCATAAAAATAAAAAAAATTCCCTCAATAAAGATTAAATAAACTATCAAAAAAAAAAAGATTACAAGTTAACATAAATACTCTTAAGAAATAATAAACTATACATTTCCAATAAAACTTCGATATACCATCCGTGCAATCATTCACACATCCAATCAAACGACCCAAAAAAAAAAAACACAAAACAAGTTCAACCATTACAAAATTTACATAATCTCAACCCATTTTTTTATTGATTTCAGACACAAATGGGAGAGCCTTCTGAAAATTGTACGCTGTGAAATTATTTCTTTCACGCACAGCGAACAAGTCGATGCATACGTACTCAGGTAAGAACGACCGCGTTTTTTCCAAAAACAATCCCAATACGAAATTCGAGCAGACGCAAAAAGGCATTTCGCCGACATCCAGACGATCGGCCCGTTTCGCGCCGAATTAATTGAACTTGCGAATCCGGTTTGCGACTAAGGCTCGTCTGCCTTCCAGTTCTTCGGAACAAGGATTCGAGGCCATCCTGTCTGATTTTCAGACGTGTGATGGATTCGGTTCGTCATTTTTCGGGGTTTTCGAGCGTGCGCGTTCATCTCTTTTTTTAATTCGAATGAATTTTTTAGGGAAAATGGAAAATTTATGGATTTTTTCAATATAAATATTGATTGAGTCGTTGAGTCGAAATGTAAATTAATTGATAGAAAAATTATATGAATGTACTAAATTTTTTGTTTACAATATCATTTTGATATGATCTCAATACAATATTGAAATTTTATATCGTTCTAATTTTTTATGAACTTTGTACTTGGACATAATTTAAGATAACCTAAAGATTATCAATACTCATTTAACTTGTAGAATTCCAACTCTAAAGGAATACGTCATAAAAATTCGCGAGAACTTATTAAACAGATAACTTCGGTACTTTATCAAATTTTAATCGACTTCTGCGGGGTTTTATTATTGAAATTTTTCCTCGATTCGTTACCCGAAGTCGACCTTGATCCGTTTCGACTCTTCCGAATACATTTGACTCTATTATCTATCGTTTTTGTTCGCGAAAATGTTAAAACATCGTTCCCAATTCCGATTCTTTGTCGTTTTACTTATCGGGGGGACGATTCAGAAGAAGCTCCGGGCATAGTTCGTTCGGTTCACGAACGCTTATCGCTTCTGAAAAAATATGTAACTCTCATAACACGAAGTTCTCTTATTAATTTAATTAGAGCAACGATAACGAGTGTCTGCTCTTCTTTGGAATCGACTGCGTCTGTCCGCCGTTTGAAAATGCGACTGCGTTCTTGGTAATTTATTTTTAGGCTAATTATTAATATGGCAATGCGGAGATTCGACGTATCTATTTCTATGCAAATTTGTCATTTTTGCTGTCGGTCTTTGCCAAATATTTTACGTGCTAAAATGAACTTCGATCGTCGTATATGAAACGTATATGTTTAGATGAGATTTTCATCAAAAAATTAAGAGGCGTTAAAGGAAATTAACTTTTAATTAATTAGATACTGAACATTCAGTCTGAAGTTAATAGCTTAATATCCGCTTTATGATCACACTACATGTCGCTTAACTTAATTTCAGCAATCCATGAACTAAATACTGAAACGATCTCAAGTCTATCTATATACATATACAACTTAACTCGAGCGATCTTTACAAAATAACCAAACCAAACACGCAACAACAATCATCCATCGCCCTACACACATACCGCTCAACTTCAACGATCCCTGCAATACATTCATATCCACTCACTAACCACCCCGCACACGCTCAACCCAACAAACCACCAACTTAAAAAAAATATATATAATAAACACCAAAGCAAGAGAAATCAATCGTGATGATTTTTCTTGGCAAAGGTCAAGGGCGGAGTCTCGGGGGGCGGCGCCCCACCAGCCGGGGGCGCTCTGCCCCGCTTGCGCCGCGGGTATTGATCCGCGCCCTGCGCCCCCCTGCGCCCCCTTTGCTGTCGTCATCGACCGACATGCGGATTTTTTGCAATGGTCCACCACTTCCTCGGGATCTCCTCCGCGGCGAGACGAAGCGGCGCCTCCCCCATGTAAGAGGTGGCGTTTTCATATGGGGGGTGTCTATTGATGGCGTTGTCTGTTGATGTTTTATGTTCGGGTCACTGGGTTTAGGGGGAACCATGAAAAATGCGTCGTTATTTTGTGTTTTATATCGATCGTTGTCGCCGTGTGCGAAATTGATACTTTACTTTTGCAACGGAGTGTGTTCCGTAATTGTTATATTAATACGCACGGTGTATATTCATTACTAAATATAATACAAATTAATCTAAGTTTCGTTTTATATCGAGGATAGATTATCGTGTAAAAAAATGTATGATCATATTTTGTAAATTTTCATTTAATAACTGTAATCGTATTAAATGTAATGCCTGTTCTGAATCTTACCATTGCGGCATAATAATAATTTTAATTTTTAATAAAAAAATATTCATTATTATTATTATTATTCGTTATTTTTTCGAACCGTGTTATTTCGAAAAACGCTCGTTTTGAGTACATTATTATGTTGACGATAAAAGTGCATTTCTATTATAAAAACAAACACTTCTAAAAACAACCAATCTTTAATGCATCGTAAAACACTGAACATTTTCAAATCATCAATTCGCGTACTCAAAAATAAACATGAGACAATGACAAATTTAACCACACTTATGAACGTCGCTAAAATTCGTTCGAGATTCACTTTCGACGTCCAAGACGCGTTTCTGCAAACACATTTGGCTTGCAAATTCTATCGACTTCGACCTTGATTGAAAGAGATTTTTTTTTCTCGCGAAAAAAAAGCACACATCGCGTTTCCTTGAGATTTACAGGCTACTGTCCGCTGAATGGTGTCAGAGATAACGTCGTTCGACCTCCCGGCGGTTTTTGTAATCGTTCTGTTTTCGCGAATGTATACCCCTGAATTCGCACTTCCGGTTGGCGAATTTCGTTGTCCGTTTTGGACAACCCCGGTCAAGGTGGGTTCAAAAGTTATGTCAAATAATATCGTAAACGCGCGGCCCAGTTTATGAAGCGAGCGCAACGTCACGCCAAGTCCGTGTGACGTAATCAGGTGTGGGAAACTGTCGGGTTTGTGTTTTCGATTTCGTTTTTGGGCGCCGGATTTGGGTCGGTCTTGAAAAATGATAGGTTTCAATCATGGTGAAACTTTTCGATATGAGTGTTGTTATAGTTTGAAATCGATTAGATGCGAAACTCGTTTGTGTCCGTCTTCGTGTCAAAATTTTATTTGTGATGTATTCGTAATGAAGAAGTTGTTATTTGTAATGTTTGTTTAAATGGTTGAATGTATAAGTGCTTTTCTAATTCGGTATGTTATTTGAAGTTTGATTGCTTCATTGCTTTCGCATTGTGAAATGCAATTATATTGTTTTTTCGATCGTTAATAATAGCAATTAGTTTGTTTTCATATAATTCATATGAAATTGTGTCGTTATTTGAATAATAGCGCGTCGAAATCTATTGAACAATCATTTGATGTGACGCTTATCGTTTCGAAATAAATTTTAATTGCATTCGAATATGCGTATTGTTATATTTCGATTTACCAACATTTCAATCGTCAAAATTGAGCGATATATAACGCGATTAATAGATGGATACGATTTCGTACTTTTACCCAAATTATTTTCAGCAAACTAGTTCCATTCCCCTTTACGTATTTGGCACACGCAACGAGAAAAATGTCCGAATTTTCGATGTTTATCGAAAAGACCTCGCACATTCACACAACCCGAACAACATAACAATACAAAATTTCACAATCGGCACGAAAAAATCAAATTCACAACCCCAAAAGCATACATAAACTCGGCCATCGTCAAAACGCCCACCCCTTCATACCGCGCCATTTACAAACTTCGCATTCGAAATTACGCCCCTAAGTCGACCCGGAAAGACCAACCTTTTGACGGAGAACTTTCACCGCCCGCCAAAAGCTCTGCCCCATCCAACAGTTGGCCATCGCCGACCGCCACACGGTGCACGCGCGCGCTTTGACGTCCGCCGTCCGGCAAACGGCCAAACGGTTCGGTTCGAAAATAAATCAATCAATATTTTCCGCGTCGATTGAACGAATCGAATGACGATTTTGGATTTGTCGAAGTGCCGGAACGTTTCGACGATCTCTCTATGCGGCGGTCGTGTTTGATTTTGGCGGTTTCGCTATTGAATCGATCGATCGCTTCGGTCTTCGGTGTGTGGTATTCTCGTTACGTTATCGGTTTGATGTTTTGTTTGTGCGAAATTTCGTGTTTGATTAGCGGTGGATGTGTCATGTATTTTCGTTTTTGAGGTTGTGATAACTGTGTTGTTGAAATTTTTTTCTGTGATGATTAAATGCATGTGAACTTGGTTCACCCCGATTTTTCGTTATAAAGCGCGTTTTTTTTTTTATAACCGCGGCTTTAATAACCATTTTACATGTTAGTAGAAAATATTACAATTATGATTAATATTGTGTATGAAGTTCGTATGCCTTGGTTTTTGTTAAAAATTTTGATTTATTATAGCTTCGGCTTTATAAATCATTTTTCTTGAAAAAAACAATATACACGATCTTCATTCGTTGATTTTTTAAGTCATAGCTTCATGCAACTTTTTTCATAACCAAACGATCATTTTTTTTCTTTTTTAAAGCCTCAAATTAATTGAAAGATTATTTTATATAATAAAAATATATTTAATTATTTTTTTGATTATCAAATTAGTCTCTATTATACTACTAGTAAATAGTCCCGATGTTAATAACATCGGCTGTGGATTTGTTGAGAAACGGAAAACGATAAAATGTAAAAACCCTCGTGTGAACACGAAATGTGTACCCGATCTGAATATTTAATCAATAAAATTGAAATAGTTCATTTGTTACTGTCACCAGAACTTGTAATTGTCATATACGCAAAGCCAGTCGCGAGTGTCATACGAACAGGCAGACACTCAGATACACAACACACAGTAATCCGTCATTATATACAGGGAATTTAATTACCCACAATTCATAATCAAAACGTAGATCAAGATGACAATTACGTATCAAACCAAATCAAAAATTTCAAGACAGCACTCATACGACAAAAGCTCAACTGCGACACAACATTTCATCATCCGAACGCAAGATGCATCACATTGGACCATGCCCAAACCTTCCTCGTTACAAAAACGTAACTTTCAAATTCACACCAGCCGGTAAATATTTAGATTTCAGTGTAAACCGCCATCCGGATGGCAATGAAATTCGTCTTCGATTGCCAACTGGTCCCAGAACGATAGAGAAAGAGGGTTGCGCGAAGAGCAACGTCCGGGAAAATACTGAAATAGAACCTAGACACTGCCCGACACACTTGTTTTTGTTTATTTGTCGTGTTATTGCCTATCTGACGTGTGGCGGGCTTTTTTTTGGTCGGTTTCTGCACTGGGTCTGTTTATTTCCAGAGCACGTAGTCTCTGTGTAAAACGAGCTCTAATTTCGCATATTTTGGCACGGGATGATCGAAGATGTGCTTTTTTTGGTTGTCTTGTGAATCGTGGGTTTGTGGGTAGGGTTTTTCGTTGTGATGATCGAAATTTTGAGTTTGATATTGTAAAATCCCTTATATAATCGCGGATTTCTGTGTGTTCGTTCGAATGGCTTTATTCTAATATGGTCTTTATGCGTATACAGTTAATGTCTATAATATGACGCTTATTACCTTTGATTTTGGCTATATGTCGTAATGGTGACAATAACAAATGAACTGGTTTTATGAGTTAAATATTCAAATCGAGTACAGGCATCGGGCAGCCGATGATACTATTGGCTTTGCCATTCCAATTTAGCCTGTATGCCTATTAAAATAAAGGCTATAATCGCTACACTATTTATATCATTCCCGCCTGTTCTATAGAAAAGTTCAAAAATCGCACTACCTTTTGACGATATTTAAATATTTTCACATTTTATCGTTTTCCGTTTCTTAAAAATTTCATTTTATTTTTTCTATTTTAATTTTAAAAATTGACATTATATTGTGTTATCAATATATTTCTTCAAACTTAACATTCACAGCCGATGCTATTAACATCGAGCCATATACTAGTTCTTGAAATGAAGTTGGTCTCATTCTTATCTAGATGCTCTTACTTAAAAAAAAATTAACAATATATAAGTCACAGTTCAAGTGTTCACTTTTGTTTATTTATACCCATACTAGTTTGGGTATACCTAAACTATCGATTTTAGTTTGAATGTCAACTTTCAAATTTTACCTACATACCTATAATTGCATCTAAACTAAAAACAGACCTCATAAGTGTCATGCTTGGGTTAGCGTTTTAGCTTGAGTTTTTGACGTGTCAAAACAAACTCTTGAAGTTCAAACTGACACGACGGGTAGACACTACGCGTATTTTTCAATCATTAGTTGATGTACCAATTTCCACCTTATTGATTTTAGCATAAGAGCGTTATCTGAGTACAAACAACTTAAATTGTCGTACCATACTAACAATTGCACTAGAGCTGTTCTAAAGTGGACACTCAAACTGTAAAACATTTATTTATTCGATACGAGGTTGGCTCGCGGATAAGGTACATAGCCTAGACCCCCAATATTTGATGGGGAGACCTTGTCCTGCAGTGGACAACGAGTCGATAATAAAGATGATGATATATATTCATTGTTATATTACATGGTATTTATAATGTGTAATAAAAAAATATAAAATTTTCAGCCAGATTTATTTTGGTCACACTAAAGAATCCCAAAAATGTTTGTCTATGAATAACACTTTCTAAATGAAAAGTGTATTTGATCATTTTAGTAATGTTTATTGATTTAGTTAGTGTGTTATAGTTGTTGATCGTTGTGTTTGTTGTTTCAGCGAGAGCAGCATGTTCGTGTCTTCCCGCCGTTGGATTTTGAAAACTTGCGGCACTACGACTCCATTGCAGTGTTTGCGAGCTATGTTGGAGCTCGCAGCTGATGTTGCTGGTCACTCGCGCATCGATAACGTTTTTTACTCCAGGAAGAACTTCATGAGACCGCATCTTCAAGATAACCCTCATAGGGACTTTGAACAAGAGGTATTACTTTATTTTTGTGGTGTTACCGTTAATTTTCATAGTTTTAGGATACCCATTTAAAAATGGATTTGTTGTGTTTTAGGTTCAATTTTTGGATACATTTTTCGCTGATGGATCTGCTTTCATTTTGGGGCCAGAGGATAAGGATTGCTGGTATTTATATACATTACTACCAGTCGAAGGTAATTCTCAAATTTCAGTTTATCTAATATTTGTATCGCACAATCATGTGAAGTGTCTCAGAACATTAATATCAACTGAGGTATGATATTATGAAAGTTGAAATATATTTTCATTACATTTTTTGATTTTTTCGAAATTTATTTTGTAAACATTAATTTGTTTTGTTGATTTATTTTTCAAAAAGCTATTTTTCGACCTTTTATCATCAATTATTCTTAAAATGTGCAAACTTTTAACGTAACTGATGATAATATCTATCGAAATTTTTAAATATTTTGGGTATATTTGACTTGATTTTTATTTTGATTGACAATTATGCCTTTAAAATATTAGTTGGAAAAAAAATCGATTCATTGTTCTTCCTAGTAATGTCAAATTTTCAGATCATTATAGCACAAGCATTATTTGCATTATTAACACAGTGGTCCAATGAAAGGTATTTGGAATTCCCAAACCAGTTGGAATATTTTTGCAAAGCTTTTTGTTCGATTTTCAGGCACTGTCGGAGCACTGGAAAAAGAAGAGCAACACGACATTGTGGACAATGTTTACACTCCAGAACCTGATCAGACCGTGGAGATGCTCATGTCCGACTTAGATCCTGAAATTATGGCAATTTTCACAAAGGAGCATTGCAAGGATGCTAAAGAAGCTACTAAAGTAATTGAAAATTTCAATTAATATTTTTATAATGTTCAAATAGAATTTTAAATACATTTTTTTTAATTTTCAGAAATCTGGAATTGAAAAGATCATTCCAGGTATGGTGATCGATGATTTTCTCTTTGATCCATGTGGCTACTCTATGAACGGTGTCACTAAAAAGGTAAGAAATCTGCAATAATTTCACTTGTTTACCATTTGAAAAAAAGTTGAATTAAATAACTTTGTATTTTTAATATTGGGAAATTAATCCTACTCACCATAAATACACATTGGAGAAATTGGGTAACGTGCGTAACATTAGTGTGATGCATGTACTTTTTCTTAATTTACACAAATTCAAACTTATCTTTTATGGGCAAATGGATTTTCAAAAATAGCGCATGTATTAATACAAATATTTATATCTCTATACACTACACTTATTTTAAATCAATATTTTGCAAATCGAAGATCAGATATATTATCACTTTCTTATAATTAGTATGTTTAAGAAATTATTAGTATGAAAAAATATTTTGTCTGTTTGGTACCGAATATTTTCATATCATTAATTAATTAATTAATTATTCATCTTTTTTCGGCGTTTCAAACAAAGGGAGAGCCAGATTTACCGAATGTGAGTATTTTTTTTAATATTTTATTTACATAGCGTGAATGTTATTTTACATGCATGAGTAATAAATGATTATAGAAAAAAATTGATGTATAGTGAGTCTCATTTGTATTGATCTTCGATTAATTTGTTTAAAATTGTGGCACATAGCATGTATTTTAGATACCATTTACATATCAACATACTAATTATATTATCTCACGATTTTTATGTATCATAAAATAATTTTGAATGAGTAAACAATCATCATTATTTATTTCAGAATATTTTTGGGGAAGAATTGGCAGTAATTGCCACAATAATAATGATTGTACTCTATTTTGTGTTTATGTTTTGTAGTAACTCATATAAAAAGAATCACAATTAGACTATTTTTTCAACAGTTTCTTTGAAGCTTTTGTGTTGCCTGCTGCCTTTTTTAGTTTGGATTATAAAAAATATGTACTTAAATTTTTTTAACTGAGATTCTCTGCTTATTAAATATTCATTGTATTCTTCACGAACAATACTGTCTTTTTTCAAATGGAAAACTAAAAATTTATTTGTTACCATGGATTGTAATCGCTACACGCATAGATCTGTTCAATATAAAAAATCATTATTTGAAAAAATATATATATAAAAGCATTATCATACCATTTGTCAAATATAAATTTTTGTCTGTTTTTTTTTCCTATTCAATAATATTTGTACATATGAAATTTTTTAACTAATTATAAATTTTTTTGTTTCACAGGGATGCTACATGACAATTCATATAACTCCAGAGCCAGAATATTCATATGTATCGTTTGAGAGTAACGTGCCGGTGGAGAGCTATGAAGAAGTTATAACACGCGTCATCGATACATTCCGTCCAGGAAAGTTCGTGTTGACATTATTTGCCAACAGGGTCAGTATAATATAATTTATGCTTTTTCAAAAACTCAGTTTTCCCATAGATATTCATATTATGTTATCTATTTGAAGGAATCTCCCGCTGCTGATGTCCCACGCAAGTTGAAGAAGTTTTCTTCGTTCGGATGCTACCAGCAGAAAGACGCTCAATATTGTCGTTTCTCTGGCTACGATCTGCACTATGCACTCTACTGCAAATTCCCCAGCTGAGGGTCGTGGGCTAGTGGAGCATCCAACCCTCGATACTCCCCTTACATTTGCGACACATTTCTCATATCCGAAATTGTTTTTTGTCCCGTTATTAAAAATTTTATCACAAACGATTTATTTGATACAAAATATTTTATAAATAATGTTAATTCTTGCGATGAACTAATTAATTCTGCAAATATTTTGAAACATTTACAAATTTTAAAATCTCAAAATGTAGGGGTGGTGTCGAGTGTTGGCAATGCACTTTATTCCTTAGTTTTAGTTTTTTCATGTTCAAAAGCTGACAAACTACAAAATAATTTTCTTTTATCGAATTTACTCTTGAATACCCACAGATCTGAAGATAAAAACTGTTTGTACAATATTATAGACGATATTCTCTCTTCTAAAATCTCAAATAAATGTTGCACAAAAGGAGCGCATCGCCGTTCCGAAAATGAAAATACCGCATTCATAATGAAACTTTTGAATTGGGCTCACATTCTCAAAGCGTTTAAGATTTTAGTGATAAGGGTTCTCCTCAACGAGCTCATGCTTCTCTTTATTTGTTCCTACTTACAAAGTGTTGTCAGCTTTTCGCCGCTAGTTTTATTCTCCCGGTGGCGCAATAAAATCTCGTGAGTCGAACTATAAAGTGCAATTTGTTAATGTTGGTACATGTGAAAGTTGCAGTTGTTCTGCTCCTCGAAGCGGCAAATTAAATGTATGATTTTTGTTTTGATACTTTTATTTTCACCAACATTAACAGTTGCACAATATGGATTGATTTTTTTCTTTTCGTGGATCTGTTAATTGTCGGCTGCGCTGAGAAGCCGAGAATTAATCTTTGAATTTGTTGATGAAAAATCATGATTTAAAGAACTTATGTTGCATACCAATCGAATGCATTAGATGTAGATGTATGTTATTATAACATTACTACTCGATTCTAATAAAGCATTCTTAAAATTTAAGGTGACTCTTGAGTCTCTATAGCATCGTAGACAGACGAGTCGAGAAGCATTTAAATGCAATTTTTAATAATATTATACAATACCTGTAATTTGATCGTTGCGTTGTTAGTAATAACGACATTTATAAAGTGAAACAGTTGATTATATTGAAATTTAAATAATCGTAAAGTTAATGGCACTCTAGTTAATGGAAAAAATTGATTATTAAGTCAATGTTTAAAATGACTACAGTCTGTTATCATAACAGTCATCGCATGGGTGACAGTGATGAAAATGTTCCATTCCAATGTGTGATTTTTAGATATTTAATTTTTACTCTCAAATCTTCTAACAAATACTATATCTCGATTTCTTATTCAATGTAAAAGACTTAATGAATAGTCATACTGTTTAGTTTGAGATTTATCATCAGTATGTTCGATGGTAGCAAATTAGTATCTGTAATGTCTGTTTACAATAATCATTTTATGTAAAACAAAATTTTAATAAACATATTATTATCTTATTCGTGGACTTTTAATTTTCCTTCAATACAAATCCATTTCATTCAAAATATAGAAGAAAAAAAAAATTATGATAATCAATATTATATAACTTATTCAGACTTCCAGGAATTGATCTTATTATACAAATCATGACTGTCGTATACATATTGAGAAGAACATTTAACTCTAACTGCAGAAACCATTATGGGTTTATCTAATTTTGCAATGTCCTCTTGAAAATCATTCAAATCTGGTTCAAAGTCTTTGGAATGGGTAGGAGTGAATTTCCGATGAGATGACTGACCTTTAGATTTCTGTTGTGGTATTTGTTTTTCATTCAAATTTAAATTCAACATATCTTTATACAATCTCTCATTGAAATGAAAATTTGGAACCATTGGTACCTGTGGACGAAAAAATAAATTTCAATTGTGTAAGAAAAATATGTGAAAATTTATAAATTATACCTTATCAATTATAGTCTTAGGACAAATGTTGGTTATTCTTTGAGATTCTTGATCTAGACATTCTATTTTTTTGGCAATACTTTTAGTCGAATGACTTTCAGGGTTCGCAAATTTATTCACACTGCTGTTACTGGTTTTCAAGATTCCTTTGTATTTCGGTTGTTCGGTATTGGAACTACATTTTTGAGTAGCTTGTACACTAAAGTTATCGACTACTGTATGCTTTTTGTTTACTTTGACGGCAGTATTTCTTACAACACTTTTAACCACCGGATCCTTCTCATTTTTCTTATACATAGTATAATTGAAGTATTAGAACACAAATGAGTATCTTTTATTAAACCGAACTGTCAGTCGCGTAAACAACTGTCAAGCTTTCAAAACGAAATCAGCCAATTAGCGACAAGCAAGGTTGCCACTTGTATCATATACTCTTTCGAATACTATAAAACTGTGGCCAGACGTTAGCTCAAATGATATTAAAACACGCTGACACTAGACCACAAGCATCATCGTGAGTTCTACTGACGTTTGGGCAAACGTCTGAGAATATGTTTTTAACGAAAGAAAATCATCAATTATTGTAACAATAAAACCAATCTTGTGGAAAAATATTTATTGCTCAACAAATGATAATTGATATAGTGTATTGTGCTCAGAAAAAAGTATAAATATTCGATTTTTGTACAAAATAAGATGAAACAAGATAATACACATTTACAATTCGTATGAATTCTACTTATACATACATCGAAGGCAATCGCTAAATAACATACTTTGTAAAACATATTATAACAAATCACATTTGAAACAGAATTAAATGATATGGTATATAATATTCAATATATACAAATTCTCTGTTTATATTCACAAAAAATCATTATACAAAGTCACAATAAGGCACATCATAGTACATGAACAAACAGAAAATGTGCCAGTACTTTTAGCACTACGAGTGTTTTTATTCGCAGATGAAAACAAGCCTTTTGTTGCATCAAATAAATCATGCCACAAATCAAAAAGATTAAATGGTATCATATCACAAGACATCTTATAAATATTTTTGTTAAATAATTTAGCAAATATGCTATAATTATTTATCAA
Organism: Hydropsyche betteni; assembly: GCA_028571205.2. Lineage (NCBI taxonomy): Eukaryota > Metazoa > Arthropoda > Insecta > Trichoptera > Hydropsychidae > Hydropsyche > Hydropsyche betteni. The sequence continues at coordinate 1,009,540 of JAOXNN020000090.1, read as the reverse complement.
ACACAATAGAATAAAGGAAAATGTGTATTTAATAAGATTCATAGAACTATATATAAAAATGAGATGATTTACAAAGAATTAATATTAAGCAATATCTCATGTGAAAAGAAAGATTCATTGAAAAACAAATACAAGCACCCAAAAGTAATAGGAATATGTATTTAGGAATTGGACCAATTTTTGAACGATAACCTCTTTCTGGATGATACTTTGGAAAATGTCCCTCAATAAACATAAATGATAAAAATCAAGGAACTGTCTTAAATGATCCTGTTTGTTTCATCAAGGATATCATAAATGTGACAAGAGTGACCTGGTGCTGACAACATATTTTGATCCAGAATTTTAAGATGAATTGTGTCAGGACAAAGCTGGTACCTCAATCACGCAAAAAATGACGATAAAAAAGGAAAATATCTAATAGACAATGAATTGATGTTTATAGAATTATTTTAAAAATTGGAAATAAATATTATGACGAAGCAGTTTGGGGGTAACCAACATATGAAAATTTTTCCCATTATTTTCAGGCACTCATGTTTTTTATGTTCAAATTATAAGAAACAGAAATTAATCTGATATATATGAAAAAAAAAAATTAAAATATAACTATGTGTACAATGTAATCAGTCATTTTTTAATTTACTTCCATAGTAAATCAAAAGTTCAATATTGTGTGTTCAGTGTGAGATTTATTATTTTAATGTTCATAAAAATAGTAAATTTTGACGTCTAAGAATTTAAGAGTGAATAAAGAAAACTAAATATTAAAGTCAGATAAGAGGTTTTTGGAAAAATAACAAAAAAATTAAGTAAACGTAAATTAAGGTAAATAGCCTCTAGATATTTTTGTCAATTCTACTAACTGTAAAAATAATATCAGTCTCTCTAAAAGGATGCAATTTTGTACAACAACTTTTCTACAAAATATAGAATATCAATTAACTAAATATGGATTTAGTGCACCTAATATACATATAAAATATAAGATCTTTACATAATTTCACTAACTAAACGCATAATACTGATTGCACCCATACCATTGTATAACAATTATCTAAATTATGCTGTGTAATTTTCCATAACGTAAAGATTTAAAATAAAAGTGACACACACATAAACTGATGATTAAAATAGATCATACAAAGGCATCAGGTAATTTTGCTTAACGTCTACAATTGAAAAATTAGTTAATTTAAAGCACATCCAATTGAACACTAGTATTTCAGCAAGGCAATTGATATTGTGCTACGAAATAAAAATGCCAAGTATAATTTTAAACAAAAAAAACTATACATTGAATTACATTGTTTCATATCACAATTTTTTTAGTAAAAATATTGGTTATTTACATAATACAAACAACGTTATCTAATGTAGCATCAAGCCTTTTAAGGGCTGTTATGATAAATACTAATTTATAGAAAAAAATTCTAATGAGTGGAGAATTTTTGAAAAAAAAATCAACATAATAACTTTATAGAAATTATTTTTATAAAAACTTATTTAGAAATCGGAGAATATAAAAAAATATATAAAAAATAGATTAAAAAACAATATGATGGAATTTGCTTGACATTGATTATTTAAAGGCAAATAGTTATTTATAAAGAAACTGCAAGTTTTACATGTATTGTCATTGTAATTATTTTTTCTAAACTCTTATCCATCAGAAAATTTCTAATTTAAAAATATATTTTATCCAATTGACAAACCTCATATGAATATACAAAAGTAGAATCTCGTAACGTATTACAAAATATCCAGTCTATATCAATTTACTTCATTATACGATTCATTGGATTGTAACATGAATTATCAAATGAAAATAATTTCAAAATGGAATGCGTTGTTGAACTTTTTTTTGAGGTAACTTAAAATTGCTTACAACCGTATTTTGTGAATATCACTCACTTTTGCATGGTGCAACACAACACGGTATTTTGCTTTCTTGTCTAGAGGCAGCCAAATTTATGCTATCAGTATTTGTTATTGCTCTTATATCCTTTTCAGCCATACGTTCTAGAGCTAACCAACTAAAATAAATAGAAAGCTATCATTATAATTATGAATCAAATCAAAGAGGCACGATTGAATAATCAGAACAGTATCAATAATGGACACGTAAGTGATTCAACTTTTAAAAGATTAGCAAATATGAACTGTTTCAAATATTTCATAAGTAATTTAAATGTTGAAAAATTACATAAACTATATCAAAACTAATTTAATTTAAAAAATAGTTTAGGAACTAAATAGTATTGCTACAGTTCTGGTAAATATAAAAAAATCATGAAAACTATATTACCGTTGAACAGCAATTTTGAAAGCTTGAACTACATTATTTGCTGTTTTGGCAGAAGTTTCAATATACGAAGATATTCTATATTCTGAGCACCAATCTGCCATTTGCTCAGTGCTTACTTCTCGAGGAGACTTATCAGACTTAAAAATAAACAATAAATTAGGGAAAAACTATCGCAAACACAAAACTGAAAAAAATATACGACTACCTTATTTCCAACGACAATAAACGGAAAATTTTCATTACTTCCAGTGACGTCTGCATACGATTTAAACTCTTCCATCCAAAGTTTGAGATTGTTAAAAGAAGTTTTATCGTCGACTGCGTACGTCAACAAACATATATCAGTCCCTCTATAAAACGGCGTTCGTAACGATTTGAAGCGTTCTTGACCGGCCGTGTCCCAGATCTGAACGACAACACATTTCATATTGAATCCATCGAGAGCACTTAAATAATTTGTATTTTTACCTGTAACGTGTAATTATCTCCGTTGAATTCGAGATCTTTATTCAAAAATTCTACTCCTATCGTGTGAAAGCTCTGATCATCGAAACGGTTGGAAACGAACCTATTCATCAAACATGACTTCCCGACTCCGCCATCTCCGAGGATGATCACTTTCAATATGACGCTTTTATTCGTACTTCGCATATTTCTTTGTCGAGGGTCGGACATTTTCCCTTTATCATCTGTGGAAACAAAACATTACTAATCATACAACGAAATTGATAAGAGAATGAGTCCATGACTTTTTAATGTAACATGCGAAAATAATAATAAGTTTTAATATAAAAAAAAAAAAAAAAATAGATAGTGTTTACAGAAAAATTAATAGGCAATGACACGAAAAATAATACACTTGCAAAACACGAGAAAGTCGTCTACTTTAGACACGCACAAGGACAAAACAATTCAGAATTTGTAAGGCGACTGAATCAATAATGAAACGATCGCTTGTAAATATTCCTGAAAAACATATTACGTCAATTGAATGACGAAATAGACAAGAAAATGTCGAGACAATTAACTAATACGTACGGACACACAGCACACATTAACGCACGACAAACGTCAAAGAACTGACTGAAGTCACATTGTGGCACTGCAGCCAACGTAAGCAATTTGTTCGTGTATGCCGTTTTGAACGTTATGCGCTTTTTGACTGTAAACTATTTTTCGATGTATTTTTATATAATTCGCGCGTAAAAATGAATCACTTATCGCGATCGGATGATTTCTTTGAATTAATTATGAGTTGCATCGATCGAAACGAATTGTGAAAATGGTTGAAGTAGGGTTTGAGCGTTTTGTGTTTACATAAAAATTAGGGTAAAAGTCCCTTACCGCCCATGAACGTACCAACCTCCCAAGCGGTGAAACGCGTTTATACACGTACATGTACCTATACTCATTCGCAGTTTGACAGTCGGTCGTATGAAATTTTTTACTCAGGTATCGAAGCAGTATCATAAGAGTATTCAACACCACAATCAATCTATCAATACAAAACCCGATTTCATTCGTTAGGTTGGGTTGGGTTCTATTTCGTATAAAAATAATCAACTGACGTTTAATGTCAAAATTTGTATACAAATTTGTGCGTGAATGCAGGGCACCAATTTAAAACTTATAACTGAATTTGTATATGTATGCGTTTCACCGTTCGGGAGGTTGATACGTTCATGGGCGGTACATAAACTTTACCAGTGCCATTATATTTATGAATAAATCATCGAATCGAAGACGCGAACTATATTTCAACAATCAAATTCAACAACAACCCAAAAATTACACCGCAACAAATGCCGCGAAATAAATCCTATTTCGACCACCCATGTTGAACAGAGCGCGCCGCACGAACCGAGCGAGCAAGCACGAGTCCGTTGTTGGACGCCATCGGTAACGGTGGTGCGTCGCGCCGTCCCTCCCCCGACAAAAGCTCGCCAAAGTTCGTCCGCTCTCGAACGGGGGCCACGTCTCCAGCCAGCGGAGCCCCGAGGGCGCCGCCCCGGGCTTGCGCAACGCCCCCCGACCCCCGCCGCGCCCCCCGACTGGAAATAGTACGCCGCCGCGGTACTTTTTTCGTTTTTTCCGCGGCGAGGAGTCGGCGGCTCTCGTTTCGACGCGGCGGACGTCTTCGCCCGCTCCACCATAGGTATGTTGTGGGTTTTCGACGGGTTTTCGGTTTGGTGTGACGGTTGTCGCTAATGGGACGTGGGATTTTTGAATTGTGTCGTGGGCCGACAGGTTGTCGCACCTGCGCAACCCTTAGGACCGCGCCACTGTTTGTTGTTGATGTTTGCTGACAGGTTTTTGTGTACTTTTTTTTTTTTGGATGTGCGTGTAACTTTCGGATAATACTGCACTTTGTTTATTGACTAATTTTCGTCGGTGTTCGAATAAAGATTTTTGAAATATTTCGCGCGTGAAATTCATTTTTTTTATGAATTTCGCGTTTAATTTATCAATTTTTAAACATGTTGTATTTTACATGATTTAAAAGAACTGTCAAACATAACTTTACTAAAACACGTAGAAACTTCGTTATAATCTGCACACTCGTTAATTAAATGATTAATATTTTGTCGTTATTTTTTGTTAATCGATTTTTCTCGTTAAGCGTTTTTATGTCGAAAGATCTCCTCTGTACTCGATAAAAGCTCAGTTATGAATGGAAACTTTTTGTGATTCAGATGATCGTGTTTGTAAATATTCAAATGGAATCCAGCCATGATGGAAAAACCAGAATTTCCCAAAGACACCGATTATTTAAATAACGAATCGATTATTTTTTTATTTGGAAATTTAGTTTTGTCGAATAATTAATTGATTCGATAATATGTTTCGTAAAATATGTTGATCCGATACGAATCTACATTTTCTTATGAGATTTTTCTGATCTTGGAAAATCCTAATCATTTCATTTTTTTTTTTATTGAATATTTTAATTGTCCTTTTTGATTGCATAAAATATATTGGCATTGAAATGTTTTTTGAATACCATATTAGATTTTGTTTGTTTTCTTTAAAAATAAAAATTTCAATCTAGATTTTCCAGATCGAAATATTCCCCTGAAATTTTTATTTTCGCTAGAAATGTGTCATAAAAAAAGTAAACAGATTTCGTATGAAAAAAATGCACATTTTCATAAATCCAGTATCATTAATGGCCATAACGGAAAAGTACACCGACAACTCGAAGCAATTTCGAACGAAACGAGATTTATATATCGACTTTCAGATACTTTCAGACACAATCGATACACACATATAACAAAACTCTCGAATAATCGCCGCCGAAACACTCGGTTAATTTTCCTCTTATTGGAAACACAAAAGATGAATTTCGCCTTTCACGGTTCGGTACGTACGTACCATTTCGCCTTTCAATATATATGTTACAGTCAAAGTATATTTATCAGTTAAAATACATTTTGAATAGTTGAAATATATTTTATCTAACTCACGTAGTTATTTCGTCTGACACAATGGAAATATGATTTAACTGGTCAGAGTCGGACAATTTATATTTTAACGGCAACCAACAAGCCAGTTTTGCCAACGCCACTGGCAAACCGTCTTGAAGTCCCACGTATTTAGTGGTCGAAACATTGAGAGGAATGATTATAGTTAACATTAAATGTAATATAAATCTAGATTGTATATCGTTCCTGAATTGTTGAAAAAAAAGGAAGATTTACTTAACAAAATACAAAGAAACGATAAATATTTTTGAGCCGAGTTCAGTTACATCAAGTAATTAAGTATAATTTCAGTAATTTTCTAAAGGTTTTTGAATATTGAACTGTTTTTCGATAAAGTAACATCATTAATATTGTAATAAATCGGCGATATGATCACAATGGCACCAAAATTTCACTCGTTCACTAATATGGGCCATTAAACGTCACTTGTCCGTTAATACGGACTCAAAATTAACATTTTTGTGATGAATGCCTTGTTGAGATATTATATTATTAAAATCTTTTCAACAACCAGACGTACAAGTAAAATATACACATTGTTTATTATAAATATTCATTTAAAAAATCTGAGATGTCAAAAACTCATTTCTCAAGTTAAAAATACCTTTTAACTAGCGAACACTGGTTAAATTGTATTTTCACCTGTTAAAATATATCTTAACTAGACAATTTGTATTCAAATACAAATTATCTAAAATGTCAGACAAAATATACTTTAACTAATAATATAAGGCTACTATTTAAATGTTCAGAATTCAAATACGATTTTGGTCAGAATTTTTATCGCATTTATCAGAATTCGTTTGACATTGGTCAGAATAAATATTGAACGGTCAGAATTTTTATTGGATTTGTCAGAATTTATATTGAATGGTCAGAATAATATCAAGAACCCTAACCTAACCTATTCTGACCGTTCCGTTGTCAAATTCTGACAATTCATCACTTTATTCTGACCGTTTTTGATTAAAATTCCGACCATTCAATTTTTTGCCATAATATAATACACTTCGACTGTAATATATATATATGCGTAGCCGTCTCGAGTGGGGAAAATTGTCCAGATAACTTTTCTCGGCGAGGTCTTTTTTCCGAAGGGGCGAAGTCGTTCTTCTTATCCTCCCCCAATAACCTTCCCCGAGCCTCAAGGTTGTCTTCGACGCCGTTTGATTTGCCCTTTGCGCCCCAAGACGTACGGGCCCGGGACCTTTTCGTCTGTCGGGATGTGGTCCTTTTTTTCGCCTCCGCGTTGCATAATGAGATAAACAATAATCGAAGCGGCGAGGTCGTCGGCCATCAGGTAGTCGCGCTTTTCGACCCTTTTTCGGATTTAACAAGTGCGACCTTGCCCATCGCGGGAAGGACGTTCGAGAACGATCAATTAATACAGTGGATGTCAATATGTTTGTTGTTTGTTTTATGGGAAACTTTGTGTGGGACGGTTTTGTTTTAGCGCTGTTTGAAAGTCGCTAGAATGTTCCTTTAACGCGGTTTTTATTTGGGCGACACGATCAAATTAATTTGTTACTTGAATTTTGTTTTACACTAACAACAGAAGCGTTTTTCTTTTTTTGATAGCTGAAATCAGACTGGCTAGGATGAAATTAGTATCGTCTTTTAGTTATGATATTGAAAGCATTCAGTGTCGTCGTTGTAAAATTATTTTAAAAATTACAGCAAAAAGTACATCAAATGCTAGCACTGAAATGCTGAAAGTTTATAAAAGCTGCGGCAATTTTCAGCTCAGCTCTGGTTTTGATACTAGTTAGAATTTCGACATTTAAAATGGATCTGATCAATTGGACGAGGACTAACTGATCGATGACTTATTAGAAAATAAAAAAATAAGTGTCTTATACGATACACGAAATTCTGCAATTCTTTTAATGAAGCACAAAATTAACCAAGCAATTTTTCAAATTTTCATCATTTCACGATTAGGTACATGAAACATGTACATCTGTACATGTTTCCTCATTTAGCACGGTTTCTATATTGTCTAAAAAAATTGTTTTTTTTTTAATATAAAATTATTTTTTACTGAGCTTTGCATAGCGATATAAAATTCCAAGAATTAGGTTTTAACGCATCTTTGCTTTTTCCATCCATTAAAAAAAGATACCCGAAGAAAAGCGATATTTACACATTGTAAACATTGAAGTCTTCCCTGTGAATTCTCTCGTTTTCAACAAAAGTAAGTCCACGACACTGTGTCATCGGCTATGTGCGCAAAAAAAATTATGGGACAAACAGTGTTCTCCTGAAAATAAGACCCGGTCTTATATTAATTTTGTTCCCAGAAATCGTGTTAGGTCTTTTTTTTCGGGAAAAAAAGTTCGTACATACGACAATTTGTACTCGTAGGTACATGTGATATCTCATTCAACAACGATTTGCTCAAAAATAAATACTTCAAACGCTGTTTTTTGATAGAATTTGAACAAAAATATGCAAATATAAGTTTTATCGAAAATTTGACAGATTAAACTACATATAGTCAAAGAAATCAAATTAAAAAATATATATTTGTAAAAAATCTTAATTTTATGTATAGACCACAGAATCAGAACCACAGTAATAACCAGTCACAATTATAACATTCTCGGAAATTTTAGGTCTTATAATCGGGATAGGACTTATTTACGTGATAGGATTAAAAAAATCTTAAAATCACACTAGGACTTATTTTCAGAAGTCTAATTTCCGCAAGAACACGCCATTTGTGTCATCTCCCGCTAATGTGACATTCCAACAAAACTCCATTCGAATCATCCAAAAACCATTCTAAACGCACTTCACACCCGAAAAAAAAAAACGCAAAAACAAACAAAAGGTTCACAACCCCTGCATCGGGATAATCGTGTGCGCGCGTAGTGTTACCGGCGCACCGCTTGCACGCCGACACGGGCGACGCACCCGGCGCGCGACAGAGACGCAGCCGCGCCCGGCCGCGCGCGAGCGAGCGGGACGCCGCCACCCGCCCGCAAGGTCGGTGCGAATGATCCGACACCACTTGAAGGTCGTTTACTGGCGAGCGGCGCCCCGCGCCCCGCCGCCCGCGCCCCGCGCACGCGCCAGTCGCGCCGCGGACGCCGGGGGGTGCGTCGCGCGACGGCGGCAGATTTGAATTTTCGCGCGCGAGCGAGGCGCGGCTCGTGCGAATGTGCCGCGGCGGTGTTGTGAACGGTTTTCGAGGTAAGGTAGTTTTAGGTTGGCTGTATTGTTGCGGGTGCGTAGTCGCTCGGGCGGTGGTTGTGTAATGTGTTTTCGGGTATGGCGAAATGTGGTTTGTCGGTGGAAATGTGGAACTGGAGCCGGGCGCCCACTTGCGATTTAATCGCGCGTGATGGAATTTGTTTTGGGTTGAAGTGCGCGCACGTGTCATATGTGCGCATTTCAACCCGAAACGGTTTCGATCGTGCGACTAAATCGCCAGTGGGCGCATAGCCTAATCGAAATTAGGCCAGGCGCCCACTGCGATTTTTAGTCGCGAAAATGGAACGCATTGTTTTAGGTCGAATTGCGCCCATATGGTATATGGGCGCACTTAATCTAGAACAATGCGTTCCATTTTTGCGACTAAACGATCGCCGCGACTACAAATCGCAGTGGGCGCCTGGCCTTATGGTTTCGATTCGAAATTTACTCGTGCGTTATCAATCTGCAGTACAGTAAACCCACATATAACATTTGCGGCGTTCCCCGTAAAGTCGTTTCTTTCAAGTGTTTTAAATCAAATTTTTAAATTTGTTTCAAATGTATTCGAGACACAAGCAATTAACACGTAAAAATGACCGAAAAAATAGAAAAATGAAAATGTTTTACTTATTGATTTCCCTAAACTCCCTTCTATGACGTTGGAACCTATCTCGACGTTATAGAAGGGTTTACTATAGATAATTCATATATTTAAAAAATATATATTTTGACAAATATACATTCACAGATTAATAAAATATTCCGGTGCTACTAAGTTTCTGGTTGAATTGATTTTTTTTTCGTAACCTAACCTAACCTAACTCTTTTTTTTGTTGAGGATAAATCTTTAGGAAGACACCCACCAGCTTACGTAGCCGATGCTAACCTAACCTAACCTAACCTTGTTAGAACCCTTAAAAATAAATAAAAGGGAAAAAGGCACGTTACCGCGCCTTTCATTAAAAAACTTAACCTAACCTCTAGATCTTAAGCTAGGTTAGTTTAGAAACCTTGTTAGATTAGGTTAGGTTAGGTAAGGATAGCAAAATTCAGTTCTACCTTAAACCTAATAATTCCAATATTTCAAAAAAAAAATCGATAAACCCATTGTTCAATCGACGCGTACCAAATTCATACAAATCGAAAAATTTTCAAATATAAAAAATGAAATGCGCATTTTTTTCCGCTCACGACGCGTTATATCATCTCGTCGGTCGTTTATATAATAACTCGGGCGGTTGTATACGAAATGTCCCTTTTCAAGGTGAACCAGGAGCCGGCGAGGGTCGTCCCTTTCCCTCAGGAATCCCATTGTGCATAATGAACGCGTATGTACACATCTCGTCCCGGCGTTGACACCTAACCGGTTCAATCCCTCCTTTATAGTCGTCGCTGCTTTTTGTTCGGAGCCTCCCGGAGTCATTGTTCTTCGAGGGACCGATATGTCCGAGGCTGGATGTCGGATTGTGCGGAAAACGATCGAAACGTTTGTTATTCGTCAAACAATCGTATGTCGATTGCTTTCGTCGATTTCTGTTTTTAGATAGTGTGTATATAATCGCATTCGATAAGATATCGGAACTGCATATACATTCGGATAGTTTCGCTAATGATCGTGAGCTGTTGTGTGTATCGAATTCATAATATGGAAGTATGGAATTCGATCCTGTATAGTGAAATAGATCGAAACGGACATAATCGATGGCTCGATCGATATTTTAACCGGTCACATTCGAAACGAATGACTCACGAGTGCAACAAAGTGTCGTTATGAAGTACGTAAGTTTCGCCATTTTCTTAAATGAAAATCGTTTATATATCGACAAGATTCTAATTCAAGAAGACTCGACGAGTCTTCGTTTAATACCGGATTGACTAAATTTCCAAAATTTTATCATCGCACATCGAATAATATTAAATGCGCAATATCTTATCGTAACGAAATTAATCATTCGTTCATTAACGAGCCGACATTGCAAACAAACCCACGCCCTGCACACGAACGACTATTGAATGGCATTCGCCGATAAATGTGCGCCTTTCGATACGACAATGTCAAAATTCGAACGACGCCGTTTGGCGTATCGACTCGCGAGAGACGAGACGCGTATGCAATTATGCAAATCGAAAATCTCGAAAGAAAAAAGAAAAAATGCCGCCGATGCTCGTTTCGTCCGCGTATAACTGTTAAAAGCGTGGGCGTGTGTGCGATAGTCGTCGGATTGCAATTTTGAATTTTGGAAATCGGCGCAGGGATGTCGTGGTTTGATCGATGCAAGGTTTTCGGGCCCTTGGTGACGCTTTTGGTATTTATGGAAGTATGCGGTCGTTTATTCCTGTTTCGTGTAGGATGGTCATAATATTACTATTAAGGTCATCCAGCCCTAAATCCGCGTCTAGACTATTGAATTTACTTGCATTTTAGTCTATTTAATGTGAATTCCTATGGCGTGTATTTTACCGAGGTCTAAGCCACATAGGAGCAACGGTCTCGCCTCGTCTGCCAAACTGGTGGTCATTGCAATCGCAAAAGTGGTCAGCGAGGGCGCAGTTTGCTCAGTCTTTACCTCGGTTGGTCATTGCGATTTGCTTTGTGAAAAGTCACCGAGCAAAAAGTCTAGCACATAAACTCGCGTATCATTGGTCTGAAAACCTCCTCCGCTGCCATGGACGAATTGGTTCTTATGGTACATGTCCCTTATAATGGTTCTCGGGTAAGGTTATATACCTTACCCCCAACATCAAATGGGGAAACCTTGTCCTGCAGCGGGCACAAAACAGGTCGACATTGATGATGATGATGTGGTTGTTTAATTGGCGTGTTTGGAATGTCTCCCGTTGAGGGGAAAATAATTTTTTTCGCGTTTGGCATTAGTATTTTGCGATCATCGGCGAAATTTCTCACGAGAATATTATGCAAATGCGATCGAAAAAAGAATCGAATTCGTAATAATACGCAAGAACAAGTTGATTTGCATGCCGCACAGTAAATCGTCGCTTATATTCTCGTACCGAAAAATTTTTATGCAAATTTTGCATACGACGTGCGCGCACAAACGGCGACCAACGACTCCTTTTATATTTCACAACACATCTCTACGCGAAAGAAGTGTTAAAATTCCGAAAATTTTCGTACGAATTCATCACGATTTATACAAATGTACGCGTTCACATTTCAGCAGATCCAGAACGCAGCCGCCCGTCATAAATCTGAGCGGCGGCTGCGTTTAGTATTCCGGAAACGTTTCGCGAAATTGCTCTGAATTATTCATAGTTTGTCCACGTGCTCGTTTGTTTACAAAATAGTTCGATTTCAGATGCACAAACATGCATTTTTCGACGCGACCTTTCAGCGGTTCGCTTCCAACTTTCACACGCATGTGCGCGGACGCGCCGGAAACTTTCACGCGCATTTTTTCGAGTGCTTAACCTTTAATTTGCCGGGAACCGCTGTCGGGCCGGAAAATTAAATGCCAACCTTTCGGAGACGAGGAGAGCCTGTTTCTCGAGAGCGACAAACACCCGGTCTCTACCGCATTCTTGGAGCCTTTCAGAAACCCAACTAACTAACCGACCGACCGAGCTTCCATTCTCCGTAACGGGACCGCAGCCGTTTAAAAACGATTAATACACATAAAATATATGTATTAATATGTACGCGTGTGGGTTCGGATGTTTGTGGTCGTTTCCGTAAGGACGTTTTCCTGAAATTCTTCGGATGGTTCTGTCCGAGGGACTGGTTGGTTCGTCATGGCTTTCTTCAGGATGTCTATAATGGTGTCTTCTAGTTTTCAGATGTGTTCGTCAGATTATGCGTTTGTGTGTAACGTACGGAATTCGACCTCAATATTCACATCCTGCAAGTTTGCGGTGAAGTGCAACCTTCATTAATTCGCGAATATTTTGCATATTTGTTAATCCGAGAGTCGGTTTTGCGCAACATCACCGTTTCTTGTACGATTCTATTTAGAATTTCAAAATGTTTAATTTCGATCCGAAAGTTCGATGGGTACTAATCAAGTGTTTATTAGAAGATTAAACATTTAATTCAATCATTATATTGATAAATAATATAAAAATTCCGGTTGACCGGTCTCGCTTAAGCTCAAAGTACCTCTAAAAGGGCACGTGACCTTTTGCACAAAAAGGGGTTGATCTTGCCGTTTGACATTTCGTCTATTCGACAACACGGTTGCATGTTCAATTGGTGCTGAAAATACTTTCAATTGAATTGCATTCGTCCGCTCGTACGGTCGGACATGTTCATTTGCATTATTCGCTTGCATAACTCGACTGTTCGCGACTTTTTAATCGTTTGAATTTTCAACAATTCGCCGCCCATGCAAACGATTTTGCAACGAATGATAATGATCGAAATACGCTCGTGATTACGTCAGATTTGGGTTCCGGACTGGGTCTATTATAAGTCGAGGTGGTTCATTTTTTTTTACCTTTTGTTCAAATTGCACTTAACAGTCATGCTTGTGCATAATTTTAACCACATTTTTGAATAAATATAATTTTGGATTGATTAATTTTATGTATGTTTCTTTGTCAATTTGTACGTATGTACGGTGATTAGACGTTTGCCCTTACGATATTATAATAGAACAGACGACGTGTTTTAAGACAATTGGAAGACTCTGACGATAAAATGATGCAATTCATGTTTTATAATTTATTCTAATCATATTATTTCGCGGATTGTGTTCTACGCTTGTTGTTGGAGTGTCGTGTGGGAACCGTACATATGAACAATATAAATTTTTTGATTTTATAGCTTTTTTTATTTTATTTGAATGAAATAGATATAGTTCTGACTCATCGTCAGAACTTGTGACGAACATCGTCAGCTGTATGCATTGCAAATTGAGATATTGCAATTTTTAACGTTTTTCCTTATCCCCTATATATAATCTCGGATTTCTGTGTGTGTGTCCGTTCGTCTGTCGTCTGTTCGAATGACGCTCGCGATCTTTTCGCGAATATGGTCTTTATGCGTATACAGTTAATGTCTATAATATGATTCTTATTACCTACTAACTACTGGCTTTGCCTATATGACGTCTTGTGACAATAACAAATTAACAATTTTGACTTTATTAGTAAAATATTAAATAATTAAATCGAATACGGGCATCGGGCAGTCGATGTTACTACTGACTTCGCCATTCCAATTTAGCCTGTTTCCCCATTATAATAACGGCTATAATCGCTACACTACTCGCATCATTCTCGAGCTCGAAAATCGCGAGCTCCAAATTTAATCTTTATGGTCATTATAATAACGACTATAATCTTCTATTCTAGAGACATTTCGCAACGGCACGGTTATAAAATATTTTTGCAAAGATATATTTAATTTTTATTTTATTACGTAATTAACATCGGGCCTATATACTAGTAGTGATATAATAAACAAAAAATCTCTCAAAGTATTTGAACAATGAAAATTTTTCGAACATTGCCCAAATTCAATATTTCGAAAATTTCCCACAACAGGAAAACTTCAGAAAACGCCGCCTTATCGAAAGGTCATCGGCACGCAATGGGACATCCACCCACCGACCGCGCCGCATCCACCTCAACTTTTCCGACCTCCGAAAACCGAAACGTAAACAAAATCCGAACCCCACCCCGCCGCGAGCCCCCCCCCGACAAATCCGAAACCCCCATCGGCCGCGACGCGTCAAAGCAAAGATGGCGTCGCCCGCGGCGGACCTTCGCGCGCGACCCCCCGACATTGCAAGGTCGCCACCCCGCGCGCCGCCCCCCGCCGCGCCCCCGCCGGAAGAACATGGCGAAAACGGCGCGCGGCCGCGTCGGCGCGTGTTGTTTCGGAAGCGGCGCATTTGCATGTGGCCGCCGCGCGGGGTCAACGCCCCCCCGCCCCCGCCGCGCCACCCCGCCGCGCGTCCCTCCCCCGACGTTTTCCGCTCCCCTCGTGTCGTCGCTGCTCCCTCCCCGCCGCGCCCCCTCTCGCTCGCTCTCTCTCTCCCGTTTGTGCTGGCAGGGGTTCGTAACCGTTCCGTTTGTTTTTGGGGGATTTATTTGTTTTTTGTTTTGACGTGGATGCGTTTTTAGTTCCGGAAATTTGAGCGGTGTGATGAAATGGATTTTTTCGATTCGATTTGCGTATTGTTCGAGGAATGTTTCAAAATCTTACTAGTATATAGGCCCGATGTCAATACGGGGATACGTTCCAGAGGCTACAGTCTAAGAAAATCTATGGTAATTATCTAAAAATTGGAGATAGGATCTTTCAGTATACTTGGATGAAAGTTCCATTCAAACATATTTTATAAAACATGTGTAATGTTGAAAAACTTCGCCATGTGAAATTGCCGAAAATTATTGAAATTTTTTATTTAACATTATAACTTTGATTTATACTTACCATTGTGGCATAATAATGAATATATTTTTTTATATTGTGTTAAAGCGAAAAACAGTGTAAAAAAATGATCGGTTATTTTTCTTGGAACCATGTTAATTCGCAATAGAGCAAAAAGAGCTTTGGATGTGTTTAGAAAATAAAACATAATGTATAAAAATATACATTGCACTTTGCAAAAAAATATTTCAATATATACTGAAGTGCGTTTTTTATGGAATACAGTCGGTTGTATTGATTTTGATAGTGATTTTATCGATGCATTCTGCTTCATTTTCCACAACAATTTCAGTATCACGAAACGTGTTGTTCATAAATAGGCTTTTCACTTCAGCACATTGGCCAATACGACCTTCGAGAATAATTGAACACATAATAATAGACTATCATCCTCACGCTTGCATCGAAAGGTTGCATCACACCATAATGCACCACCATAAGGTAAAGCTATCTAAATTACAATGCAGCAGAAACCTGCATAATAGGTAAATTTTCCTCAGGAAATTTAGGAAAACTCCATTCAGCTGATAATAATGAAGCACTACAGGAAATAATTGCCGGTAAGTATTTGTTAGGCCGTATTTCTTGAATAATTGAAGCTAATAAGACACTTCTGTTTTCAACAAAGTTGAATTGAAATATTTACCTTGCTTTTCGACGATCGATAAAGTATCTATATAGATCATTTTATGCATCAATTATTTACAAATTACTTAGACTTAAACGAGACAGCAGGAAGTCAATTATGAACGGAACTGCAAGGTCTTTTCTCATACAGCGTTAAGTTTTATAGTGACATAAACGCGGCGTTGACCTTTTTCACGAAATATAACGAGGGCGAATCTTTTGTGTTACCCTTTAATATCACAACCTTTTTATACATAAATATCCTTTCATGCCCTGATAACTGTAAGCTCGATAAATGAAATAAATTGTCGGAAAATTTTTTCTCACAATGAAAATAACGAATAATATAAATAACTCAAATAAACATAGAAATTTTGTATTCTCTTATAACAAAAAAATATATCAATGGTATTGTACAGATCGTAAATTGAAAAATTAAAAGATCGAGTGGTTTATTTCTGTCGTAATCGAATAATTTGGTAAATATTTGATATGACTTATAAAAATAATATTAATGTTGAATGATTTTTCAATATTTTTTCATAAAGTGGTTCAAAATGAAAGAAAATTCGATCAATTACATCAACATATTTAGTCTCAAAATAACATAATGTTTTATTTCACAACGTGTAATACCTACATAATATATTTTCGATAATATTATAGTAATTTTGTATGTGATTTGTGCTAAGTAACTAAAAAGTGTTACATTAACAGATTTAGTTAAATATATTTTCACGACTTACTTTTATTCATTTATAGAACAATGAGTAATTTTGTATTGCCTGACTTTTACTATTATAACTTTTTACAGTAATTAATTTGAATTTCTAAGTCATAAAAATACAATTTAATGTTGTTCGATAAAATCTAACTTTAAATGTTTTAAATTATATTATATCAGTGGAATTTTATTAAATAATGTTTTATATTTTGAACATAAAATTAATGAGCCTAATTATAAACTGAAGACGTTCCGATTAATAAACCATTATCTTATCTCTAAAGCTCAAACTTTGAACTTTCTCGATTTTCCCAGCGTAATTAACAAACTCTATAAAACTCGCATCGAACGGAAAAATTGCTTTCCTTATTCTTTCAACAAAAAATCCATGAATTAAGCCATAATTAGTTCGGCGGGTAAGAAAGCTGCAAATCGCAACGTTTCCGCATACATTAAAACTCAGCGCAATTTCCTCAAAATGCAAATAACGTGCAACTATTCCACCGAAAAAAAAACCGAATAAAAATTTCTTTTTTTCAGGCTCGTCACATTCGCCGAGTGAAAATTCGATTAAAATTTAAATAATCTGCAAATGAAAATGCGAGCCCCTTCCGTTGGGGTTTTTGCTTTCTTCGTTGCTTATAGGTCACGCAATTAGGAAACTTGTAATAAAAAAATAAACGTATGGTAAAATTTTGGAAACGAGGCCCCCCCTATATATACTTATTATACGTATATGACGTGTGCCTTATCAATATTCATATAATCCACGTGTTTCAAATATTAACCGTTTCTAAGTATCGAATTCTTTCTGATATTCTTTTCGGTATATTTGTAGTGAAATTCATGAATTCGGGATGTTCTGGTGTAATTTTTTTTTATATTGTTTGGGTTTAATTATGTATTAAAATAAATAAAATCTGCTAATTGTTATAAGAAATTTCTAATGCTGTTATCATTAATTATTATAAACATAACGGGAAACCATACTAAATTTCCTCCGATAATGTTAAAATGTATTTCATGAAATAATCGAAATTTTTTCATATAAATTAATCTGAATTTTTATATTTTGGCAAAATCAATATTTTCATAAAATTATTATGAAAAAAAAAACAACTCACCATCAGGTACATAGACATTCAAATACAAGCAATCTTCATCATAGACCCTTTCCTCCTGATCGTCCTGCTGACTTTTAAGCAGCTTATAAAACAGCTCATCATGCTTCCTTTTAGTACGACTCCCCGAAACATCCTGAAGACAAGAAGGAGCAGGCTGCGTGGCATTCCTGACACCTTCCCACATGGGCAACTCCTGCACCTCGGGAGGCCTGAACCTCCTGATCCCAGTCGGGGGCTGAGCATAAGGCAAACCCAGATAAGCAGCGATCTTTTGAGTCCTGACCATAGTCTTGTAAGTCCCCTGGACCATCCCTTGCCCTGCTATATTGACCATCGGAGGCTCCCTGGCTCCGTAAGCGACGCAGACAAGAGAGGCCAAGAAGAACACAGCAAATGGCGACATGGTCAATTACGAGGCTCAGGATGGACACTGTTACATGATCGGCTGCTGGTGAGGAGGACAAGGCGTCCTGTTCGTGGGACGATCGTGGCTGTACTGTTCGTGTGCGACCAAACAAAAGGCGAACCGAGCTGCTGCTGCACACCCACATAGTCGTGATCGAAACTATGGCGATGTAGGCTGTGTTAGGGGTTGGGGGTGGGTTCGTGGTTGTGGGTTTCAGGGGTGGTTCAACAGCTTTTGGATTCGGTTCGTTACTTTTTGTTGAACTGCGGATTGTTTTTTGATGGGAATTTTTTTTTAATATGGAGGTTATCGAAGGTTGCCAAGGTTATGGGAGGTGATGATAAGTTTTTTTTTTTATAAAAACAAAATTTGTATCGAATTAAATTACAGGATTTTATTTCTTTAAAATTTTTTATATATAAAAATTCTATGAAAATATATTGAAACAAAACAAATTTTCTATTATGTTCTCAATGAAAACTTTAAAATTTATATTGATATTACAAAACGAATTTCCCAATACATTTTCAATGAAAACTTTAAAATTTATATTGAAGTTACAAAACGAATTTTCCTTTACGTTCTCTATGAAAACTTTAAAATTAATATTGAAACTCTAACGCCTTAAATAATTCATTTATTAATACGTGTAATATGATTTTACCGACAATCAAGGATGTTGACGTTGGGTGTGCCGTTGACAGGTGTCGGTTAACGAAACGACCACATTTCTTTTCAAATTAGCAAAGCTTTTTGCCATTTCAGCGAAGCTTTTGTGTTATGTCCGAAATATCTCTCGTTCTATATAAAAACTGTTTATTTGTTCCCATAGAAAATAGCCAATGACCTAAAAACCAAAATTTGAAATAATGACCCGTTATCGAACTCTAAATTATGTCGAATCAATTAGATTTGATTAGCGACTCTAGCAGGTATTAATGTAACAATTTTATGATAAATTGGAGTAATCTGTCTTCTTCATGACTCCTGTTTTTCAAACGGAAAGTCAATACGTTATAACGTTTTTTTTCTTCCTTAACATTGCGTGTGTATCTTTTAAAAATAGTTTTTCTCTGAAAAGTGAACGTTAATTATGTATTTCGCTGTATAAATTATATCGTTCCGCTCGTATGAATTATTCTTATCGAATTTTTCTATCGATAATGTGAGATTCAAGGGAAAACTGAATGATCAACAAGAGTTTTTTTTTTAATTTTTATTTATCAACAACGAATATCTGAAGATTCAATAATACATTTTGAAATTCGATTTATCGTGAATTTGATCATTATTATTTGAATGTTATTGTTAAAAAATAAGTTTCTCGTTTTGATCAATTATCACACATTTATTAAATGTGTTTTGTATATCTTTCTGATATTTATTTTATATCATTGTTCATGTAATACAGCGTTTAAAGAGTTAAATAAATCAAGTTACAAAATAAAATATGAACATGTATTTTAAACAGCAATATAGATTTCTGAAAACCGACATCTAGCATAATTTGGTAACTTATTTATTGAAACTATTCATGTTTTTTTACTTGAGACATCTATACGAGTTTTCCCAAATCTTCATATATTTTGGAAATAAATAATGGTTTATGAAGCTGAGAAATTTTAATTTATTTAAAAATTAAACTATAATTTAAATATATTTTTAACATCAAATATGATTTGTAAGTGTAATATAATATGTACATATTATATAATATTATATATTGTATGTTTTTTTAATAATAACATGAAATACACATGTTAGTTTCTATTGATTATTTCCCCCAAAGTACTTTAAAATTCATAATGAAAAATAATAGTTATCAAAATTGAATTGAGACTGAATCCTGCCTATGATAATTTAATGTATTTCGAAATATTAATTTTCGTTTAACATAAAAAAATATCAAATTTGCAACGATTGATATCAGTAAATGAAAGTTAATGAAAAATGCAAAGAAACAAGAAAAAATAAACTAGTTATGCCTTAAAATATCTTTATTATATAAATTTAAATATAAATACTAATAGATAGATGATAATTTTTATTGTTTTACAAAAATATTATATGTCGAATGAGGTTATCGGTATGGTTATAAGATAAAGTAACAGTATTCGAAAACATATATTCCAATGCAAAAAGTAATTATGGTGAGAAGTAATATCGACCAGAATTGTAATATCTATCAATTTCAACTCTCCCATTTCTACTGGGAGTAGCAGCTGGCTGACTGTCGTCTGAAAATCTATTGCTTGTTGAAGCTTGCGGTTGTTGTCTATCTTGTGATTGTTGTGGTCGTTGTTGTCCTTGTTGCTGTGTCGGTCTTTGTTGTCCTTGTGCTGGACGTTGTCCTTGTTGCTGCACAGGTCTTGGTCCTGATTGTTGTGAAGGTCTCGCTTCTTGCTCTTCTTGTCGCTCTCTATCAATTGCTTGTTGCCTATCGATATTAGGATCTCTTGCGAACGTAGGCCTTTGATTTCCCCCTGATGGGAAATTTTGAGTAGTACCTCCAGAAAACCTCGTATCAGTAGTGGCGGCATTAGAAAGAGGTCTATTCCTCTGTTCTTCAATCGCCCTCCAATTTGCATACCAGAAAGGCCACTTATCCCTAGGCCACTTGCTGATTCTGTCCACTAGCTCCCTATCTCCCAAAGCGTCAACGGGCAACCTGATAGTGGTAGTCGTAATTGGCTGACCATCTTCACCGAACCTATTTCCAAGACCGGCTTCGGTTGTGGGCACGTAATCTGGATCGAAGCGAATCGCCAATTCCGTTAAATTCGGCGGAGGAGTTTGGGCGTAAAATGGCCTTTGAGATAACGCTAAGGGGCACGCCGTGGCCAAGATGGCCGTAAAAAAAACAAAATTCATTGTTTTTGAATTTTTTTTTATTTAAAGTTTTCTTTAGGACGTCTGAACGGATTGGCGTTTCGAATGGTACTGTTTGAGTCCGTGCTCGGTTTGGTTTTATAATATTGTAAAAATTTTATTTTTTTACAGTTATTCTTAAATGTTTCTGAACTGGTGCTTATTTTTGCAATGTTATAATGTAACTTGTATCTTATTTTTTTATGTTTCAATCCAATTATTTTCAAGTAACTGTTAAAAATTCTACTTGTTCATAAAATTCAAATTATCATATATTTTTTGTCTATTTAAAAACAACATTATTATTGTGGTTCATAATTTTTTCTTGATGTATGATTTGACAATCTGTATTGTTTTTCGTATTTTTGTGGAAAATTCAAATGCGTAGTATTTTCTAAATATTGTTAATTATTCCCCAGAAAAATAATATATGCAAGATTTTATAACATAATTTTAATAAAAATTATTCAACAACTTAAATAATAACTAGTTATAATTT
>JAOXNN020000090.1:946792-980969 GCA_028571205.2 Hydropsyche betteni | reverse complement strand
CATATGTGCGCACTTCGACACAAAACAATGTGTTCCATTTTAGATCGCGCGCGACTGAATCGCCAGTGGGCGCCTGGCCTTAAAAACTAGAGTGGCAGGATTAGTGAGATTCTACTGTAGTTACAAAAAAAAAACAATTTCCACCAAATTTTCCTCAAAAGCCCCACAAAACCGAAACGAGTTCGCTTTCGTCGCATTTTCACTTTCGAGTGCGAACCACGACCGTAACTTTCTCACTTCTCACCGCACCTTGCCCGGCGCACCTCCGGAGGCTCTCCTCGTGCCATCGCCAGGAGACGACCTCCGGCCGCTCTCCGGTCTCCGTCTCCATCTCCGTCTCCGTCTCCGTCTCCGTCTTCGGTCTCTGTCTCCATCTCCGTCTCCGTCTCCGGTCTCTGTCTCCATATCCGGCTTCCCGCAACCAAGAAGGCGGTCAGTAACCGGCGAACGGCGTTACGACACCGAACGGCGGGCCGTTGCGAAATTGTTCGCCGGCGAAAGAAACTCGTATCCTGCAAAACCGGCGGTGCTATTAGAAAGGGCGAACTCGACCGAATTGCAAGCGAGCCGGTCTTTGGGAGGTTGCAGTTTGTGTTTGTGCAGTCGGCGGTTCTGTTTGAGTTGCGTATAGTGGTGGGTTTTGAAATTGATGGGGATTGTGTTTTTTATTGGGTTGTTATCGCAATAATGAAGGGTTCGTAGACGTTTGCCCAAATGGTAATAGTACACACTGCGTTGACTCATATCGAAAGTAAGGCCAGGCGTTCACGAGCGATTAGGTTGAAGTGCGTCCATATAGTTTATGGGCGCACCTCAACCCAAAACAATGTGTTCCATTATAAATCGCGCCGCAACTAATCGCCTGTACACGCCTGGCCTAATACACACGATTCTATTACGACACCGTATGTAAAAAAATCTAAATATTATGATTAAAATAAATTATAATGCATTGATTTGATCATTTAATCGTCATGTAGTTCTCTGAAAACATCATGTGTGCTGTTGTCGTTGTGTGCCAGTGTCGCTTAGGTAAATGTCTGGTCAACATAATTAAGTATAGTGAAAATTTGCATTTGTTTATTTTGTCGGGATTGATCCCATTTTGTTATGTCGATAAATCGTGTCCTTTTTAAAAGTTATGTTGGAGGAATTGTTTTGATTCGTCATTAACTTGTTAATATATTATCGAATATATTAATTCTTTTAAATCATCAAAATTGAGTGACATGTAGTGAAGTTAGTAAATGTTGGAATAAATCTTAAAATGGTGTAACAATAAGTCAACAAGAGATAATTTTAGGATTCAAACTCTTTTAGAGTTGTGCATTATTTGATGTGATAATGAAAAATGTTCATCATTTCTGTTAGTATTTGAAAATCCTTTTATACACTGTATTTAATGATGTCATTCTAAGAATAAGACCCTCTCAATATCATAAATTATTCCTTGCCAAAAAACTGGAAGTATTTCTTGAGATGCCATGAAAATGGTCTCATACTGACAACAATCAGTCATATCAATCCACTGACTGTTTTAAGTGTTACTAATCAAAGTTCCGCACATCTAAGCCATTGCAACCAAGTTTTAAACTTTCCAAATTCACCGACCGTTTCCCGGGAAACCGACCTCGAGTAATCTCGCATCGAACACACCATGTAGGATGTAGATCGCAATTAGCCGCGGTTCGCGAAAATGTGTGTGCAATTTCGATCGAGCCGGACCGAGTTGTGCAACGTGCAATTTCGCTCTGGTGCTTTTTTTTTTGATGAATGACGAAAATTGCCGAGAGTCATTCATCATGGATGTCAGTGAGATAATGAGCGGTTTTAAATTCGTACTTTTGGCGATCGTCTCGCGATTCGAGTGACTTTTGAAGGTGTGCTCTCTAATGGACGATTCGAATGGATGTCGTAAGCTTGGTATTTGAACGATAATGGTTGATTTTCGATGTTGGAAATTGTGAATCTTGTTTTTTTTTTTTTATTCGTTGATCCGTATTATTTGTATGACAAAATTGATGGATTCGAATCGATTTTTATTATAGAAAGGTCAGTCAAGTTTTTCGTGAATATTTTTTGTTGTGACGATGCTATTATTAATTTTATAGCGTTTTTTGAATTGGTAGTTTGTGTTCATAAACAAATAATTTTGCTTTGTCCATGAAATTTAATAATATTTGATGGTGCATAAACGCAAAATTTAACATCTTCTGTCAAATATGACAGTTAACGTGCCTTACAACATACTTATAGAAGGTATTGAAATTTCCTTGAAATACCTAATATTCATTGTCAGTAAGTAATGATAGGAAATTTTGGCACGTGAATGAATAAAAATTCGCCAGTACTGTTGTAAGACACGTCAACTGTCATATTTGACAGAAGACATTAAATGATACACTTATAATAAATGGTGCCTAAACACTATCAGATGTTGTTAAATTTCATAGATAAATCAAGATTCTTTACTTCATTTATGAACGAATCGATTACACAAACGTAGCGTAACATAGTCATTGACTAAATTTTAACAATTTCGTTCAAATATCCATATGATTAATGATCATCAACTTTGTATTTACTGACGACACTCAATAACTTCAGACATAAATCTTTACAAAAATCGATAATATATGAAAACACAACTCCTAATCCCAAGAATCCGAGTTTTCCACACAATCCGAATTTCACATCGCCACAAACAGATTTTCACTTCTGCCAACCTCACCAACCACCAACCCAAACATCGCCCGACAAAAACCCGACAAAAAGCAAACGTGCATCCGATTTCCGAACCACCACCAAAGTTTCCACACATGCACGCTCACGTCTGGCAACAACAACAATGGCCACACAATCGAACGGCGAGCGAGGCGCACGTTTCGCCGCGCGGCACACGACGGCTCCTTCCAGCGCGAAACGGCCGAACGACTCTTTCCTTTGTGCGCAAAAGCCGCGAGTGTGGGTGTGCGCTCGCATGCGTGTTCATACGTAATACTGTGTAACTTGGTTCTCGTCGAAGGCTGGTGAGTCACCTCTTGGTCCGCGCTCGCCGTCGTCGGCTTCCGATCAAACTACCGCTATCTCCGTGTGTGTGAGGCTCTCCAGGTTCTCCATGGCGGGGCTGCACGCGAAGGTCGGAGGTCCTCGAGGGAGTCGGGGCGGTGAGCTTGTCGGTGGCTTCGAGTTGGCTTTGGAAATGTCTAATGTTTTCGTTGAACTCTTTGTTTTTTTTGGCGGGATGTCGGAGATGGTCAGGTCGGGATTTAGGGCAGGCGCCCACTGCGATTTGCAGTCGCGAAAATGGAACGTATTGTTTAAGGTTGGAGTGCGCCCGTAAACCATATGGGCGCACTTCAACCTAAAACAATGCGTTCCATTTTCGCGACTACAAATCACAGTGGGCGCCTGGCCTTGTACGGAGGCCCGAGATTATTCCTCTTATGAGGCCCTTTTTAAGTATAGTAAACCCTCCTATAACGTCGTTTTTCTCAAATGCTTTTAAATTCAATTTTTTTTAATTTGTTTCATATGTACAGTAAACCCCCCTATAACGTTTGTGACGTCCCCTCTAAAACGTCATATTTTCAAATGCATTTTAATTCAAATTTTTTAAATTTGTTTCAAATGTATTTGAAACAAGCAATTGACACGTAAAAATGTAAAAAAAAAAATGAAAATGTTTCATTTATTGATTTCTCTAAACTCCCTTCTATGACGTCAAAACTATCTCGACGTTATAGGGGGATTTACTGTATTGTATCCAGGACTTTCAGGTCCATTTATTTAATTATTTAATTATTAATTATTAATTTATCGATTGATTCTCTCATCTGAATTTGAAAGCCCCGTAGATTTGGAGACCTTAAGCTTCAGCCTTCTCAGCTTATAAGTAAATCCGACTCAGTTTTGAATCTGAATCGTTTTAAATAATTTTCATTATTAAAAATAAATAAAAAATTGAATAAATTTAAAAACTAATCGATCAAGGATACGATTTGATTAAATTTTTTTATTCAATCCGATTTTCACACACACAAAATCTATAATCTTTCCAAGAAGACATAATTACCCATTTCCTCAATTATAAATCAATCAATACCCCAACGCTCCAATTTGAAAAGAACCCGTCGAAGCCTCTACAGCTTCCCACAATCCCCGCGACGGAAATCGTTTCCAGGAACGTCAAGAGGAAAACTGCTCTCGTTCCATCTAGCCTCCATCGGACGGGCGCACACCCGCGTATTTGTGTACACACACCTAAAATAATACGCGATATCGAATGGCGTCCGATCGGACAAGAACCGGTTGCTGTTAAGCGAAGGATCGGTAAACATTCATAATGGCAATTTGGCCACCTGTGCCTCCGCTGACGCATGTATCGTGATGCTGAACGGTGTACGAAGACGACTGCGACTGGCTGCGGACGCTTTCTTCGGCGTCTCGGAGCCGTGACCTTTTGCTCGTCGCTCGTCCCTGAACTTGCTTGTGCTTCTTCTTCGCGTAGTCTGCGGCTCTCATGGGAACGGTAGTCTCTTGTGTGCATGTTACAGTTCGAGTGTCCGCTTCGTTTATGCACGAACAAACTAGTCTTTTTATATACTTTGTAACAGCTCTAGTCCTATTGTTGATTTGGTACGATTATTTAAGTTGTTTGCACTCAGATAACGCTCTTATGATAAATATCAATAAGGTGGAAATCGGTGTATCAATTAATGATCGAGAAATATGCGAGATTATTCTATTATTAAAATCTTTTCAATAATCAGATATAGAAGTAAAATACACATATGGTTTAATACAAATATTCTTTTCAAATATCTGAACTGTTAAAACTCATCTGTCAAATTGAAAATACACTTTAACTAGTGAGCACTAGGTAAAGTGTATTTTCGTCTGTTGAAATACACCTTAACTAGATAAAGTGTATTCAAATACACTTTAACTAAAACGTTAGACAAAATATACTTTAACAAATAATGCACTTTAACTGTAACATATATACTCATAAGCAGTTTGATGTTTGATCGAAAACTACGTGCGCATGATAAAAAGAGATGCTAATCGTTACTTTAACTCATTTGTCCTTATTCTACGAAAATGGCTGTCACATAACAATAATGAACTATAGAATTTTCATACGCGGCGCCATTTTTTTTTTAAATTTATTTGTATTTTGTATTTATTTGTATTTGTATGTTATTTGTAGAGGATACATTTGGAACCTGCTCCTATATTATATTTATGTTACATTTTGAGTGTCCACTTCGTTTGTGCATGAACAAACTAGTCTGTTTATTCACCTTCTAAACAGCTCTAGTCTAATTGTTAGAGTGGTACAACAATTTAAGTTGTTTGCACTCACAGACGCTAAATATCAATAAGGTGGAAATCGGTATGCCAACTAATGATCGAAATATACGCGTAGTGTCTACCCGTCGTGTCAGTTTGAACTTCGAGAGTTTGTTTTGAACACGTTTTCACAATTCAAACTAAACGCGTTTTTAGTTTAGGCGCAATTATATGTAGGTAAAAATTGACAGTTGACATTCAAACTAAAATCGATAGTTTGAGTATACCCAAACTAGTACGAGTATAAACAAACGAAATTGAACACTTGAACTGTGACATATAGAAGTGAATCATCATGCTCCACGGCGATTAGTTTGTTTCTGCATGTTTTGCTCCTCCTTGGCGTGCCCTGGTCGATTCTGGAGCAGCGCTCGATCCAGCTGGTCCAGCTTCAGGTCTTTCGTCGCGTTTTTTCAGGTCGTCGTCGTCGTAGGAAACTGGTTTTATTTTACGAGGTGGTCTCGCGGGTTCAGAGCCCGCCAGCGTGTCATATTCGTGCCGTGTTGCACCGTTTTGCACATTTGCACAAAAAATCATTCATACACGTATGTAAACTGGGGGCGAGCGCTTTGTGTAGTCTCGAAAGGAAAATTTTCGAAGATCGGTTTGAATGTATTCGAAATCCGCGTAGAATCAAATGTTGCGATGGAATAAATTAGTATTTTGAAAATAATGTTGCTTATGAAAAGATTAGTTGT
Source organism: Hydropsyche betteni (assembly GCA_028571205.2). Lineage (NCBI taxonomy): Eukaryota > Metazoa > Arthropoda > Insecta > Trichoptera > Hydropsychidae > Hydropsyche > Hydropsyche betteni. The sequence goes on along the minus strand of JAOXNN020000090.1, from coordinate 974,916 downwards.
TGTTATCGGTGAATCGATTCGTTTTGAATTTTATTGTATCGTATACTGTTCAATGGTAATGAATTATTCAATTGTTGTATTTTGTTATTCATGATTTTATTTAGTTTGGGTCATTTTCTTGATACTGTCCCAAATTTAAAATTACTCATAGAGAAAGTTCAAATATCCGAAAATAAATCGATTATCGACATTTTCCTTTAAAAATCACTCTTCAAATACTCCTTCAACGTAGTCTTCGTTCGATATTTACCCGCAAACCGATGCAAACGAACGATTCGCCGCACACAAAACGGAATTTGCATACAATACCTTTTCCGATCGACACACGACAATACGATTGCGTTCATTTTTCCTCCGGCGCGATTAAAAATCGAACTGTCCTAAAACTCGCGCACTCGCCTTGATCACAAAACATGACCTCCCCTTCTACGGAATTCCTCCGATTATTTTTTTGCACCTTTCGAATCGCGGATCGCGATCTCCGCGATCGCGAACTTCGTCGGAAACGAACGCGTTCGCCCGAAACTGATTTATCTCCGCTTTCTGCCATTTTTCCACCAGCATTGAGTCATCGTCAACGTAAACAAACGGCCTGCCCACGCTTCCTATGTAAATTTCGCGGTTGATTCTGAAATTGCGGTCGATATATATATATATGCTATGTTTGTTTTGGAAAGTTTGAGAATGTTCGATTTTGTGGAATTTTTGCGCTTTTACAATTATAAATGGATTCGATTCGGTTGTGTAATGCCTCGTTAGCGAATATCGCGCAATAGTGGACCCGGTCTTTTTATATTCTAACTGAGTCATCCGTCTGTCTCTTTTCGTCGTTTCTGATGAGTTTTTTTGGTGCGTTTTCCCAAAGACGTGGAGGTATCCGTATCCAGGAGTTGTTGCGTCCTGGATGCTTGTCTGCTGCTGATGATAATCACCTGTTGGTTGAGATAATCTTTGTCGGCGATCGGCATGCCTTTGTTCTTGCGTAGTATGCCGGACAGGTTGCAAACCGTGGCTAGATTCCATCACCAGACCTGGTATCGCTCCAAGGTGATTCGATTGAGAATGTCTTTCCATTCCTCCTCGATTCCGTGTGTCGATTTTGACGTAACGAAAGTTGTTTTTGATGTAACTCTTCTAATACGTAATCTGTATTGAGATTATCGAACACTTCAAAATGTATTCAATTATTTATTGCAAAGTTATAAGCGTTTTAATTGAATTTGTTTTTCAATTACAAATATCAAAGTCATATAAGTATATTTTTTATATTGATATGTAGATTTTATTAATGATTCATTATATGCAAACACTATCTTCATATATGTTTAATTAATTAACAATTTAACTATATTGAATTAATTAATTATTAAAGTTAAGTAACAAGTAGAAAGGTTTTTATGTGACTATACCTTTGTTTTAAGGCATAAGACGATTTGTACATCAAAATTTATTTGATTTGAATATAAATAAATTTTTATTCATGTAATCGTATTGAAAAATATATATAGGTGATACCAACTTATATGTAGACATTTTTCATACAAAATATTCTGTAATAGTAAATTATATAGTCTTGTCAAATGCACCTATTCCCACCAATCACTTAAGCTAATTATAATTGACAAGTGATGCGGTCTATAGATGCAATAATATACTAGGTATTGACCTGAAAAAAAATAACAAGAAATAATTTTCTATATTTAAACTCATTAATTGTTAGAGTCACTTTCTTCAAATATAATGAAAATATCTATTTAAAAAAAAATACTCATGATGATTTTCACAATGCTTTAACGATACTTTTTCTTTGTTTTAGTTAGACCAAAATGCAAGACTCTCACCTCGATGCAATAACCGCGGATACAAGAGACTGTGTGAACGATCTCCTGGGGTGCAGCCGGAGCAGGGCGCAGCGCCCGGAGGGGGAGCACGCCCCCGGGCCAGCGCCCCTCGGCAGCCCCCGTCGCCAACATGAGTCCACACACCGCATCGGCTCCAGCTGATTTTGTGAACGGTTCTGAAAGCACGCTGGCGAGGGTGAATTGTGCGTTTCGGTTGTTTCCCGCAGCGAATTGTTTGTGTCGATGCACAAAGACTAGAAATAAGTGCGGCATTTAAGTTTTGTTTTTGAAGATGCTGATTTTAAGAGGAACTAAAAAGACAATTATTTTTGTAACTCTACGTATTAGTGATTGTCATGGCCTTTAACGAAGATTTTTGTGAGTGTGACTGTGTTTATATTTTCTTGGTGAATTATACACGAGTCAATTAACAGTATTTCGTATATACAATATATTTTATATATTGTTTGTAACTTTTTATAATAAACAAGACTGTTTAGTGATTGACAATCTGATTTTTCAAAATCTATATACACATAAGTATCCCATCGCCATTAACTTATATGTAAGTGACCAATGTATCAACAATAATTATTTATTCGGAGAATTTTTTTGTATATAATGAGTGTCAACGTTTTTACTACATATGACGTTTTTGATAATAAAACATATTTTTACTCTCAAGTGTTCAAAAGTGCATCTTATATGTGTTTAAGCATATGTCAATCAGTATTGAAATGGTTTTATGGACTTTTGAAAATTTGTGCCAATATTTACTGTGCGAGAAAATCATTTGTTTTAAATTGATTTTGAACTTTTTGGTATAACTTAGATTATGCAAAATGTAATTAATATATAAGCCATTAATTGAGAATGACCAGCACGACAACTGGAAATTCTATGCCCGATACGGGCAATAATAAAGCAGATTTAGTTGGACAAGGATCTGGTATAGGATCAGCTTTAAGTGGCGGGAGAAACGTTTCAGTCACACCAATCAACATGAGTGACACACAATTCAACAACGGTGTGTCTTTTTCTATATAATTTTTACTATGTAATTGCGAATCATAATTTTATACAAAAAAAATTATTTATGGTTTTCAGGACAATTCTCTTATAGTTCGAACGGTATTCGTATCAGTGTCCCTTCTGAAGAACAACGCAGAATGGGTGGCAATATCAGCATCGAGGATGAAGATTCTAATGATGCAGAAGTTTCAAAGATTGACTTCTCACAACATCCTTATCAAGTAAAAATTTTCTTTCCCCTATTATGAATAATTTAGTAATTAAAAAAAATTCAATTATTTCACATTTTCAGGTTAATATGCGAACTAAGAAGAAAAGACCTTCTTCTAGTACTCTTTCGTTTAACGCTGATGGCCAACCTCAAGATAACGGTACAGTTGGGAGTGATAGGGATCGCGAACGTCCCATGTCTTGGGAAGGAGAACTTTCAGATTCTGAAATGTTGGTAGATTCCAATCCATCTGGTACACCTGACGCATTACATGGTACAAATAAAACACCCCATTCGGATTTAGAATTTAGACTAGGACCCCAAAAAGAAGTAATTACTTTTTTTTAAATGTATTACTTGTGTATCAATTGAAATTAATATCTTTTTTGTAAATTTCAGGGCAATGGTTATTGCTTGAAAACTGAACCAATAGAAAGAGATAATTCGTTTGCTGCAGCCAATAGACATAATTCTGTTTCATTTCAAAGCCTGAATGATCACGATGCTCTCAATTTGAAATATGGTAACTCTCACCATCCCATGTTACAAGCACATCAACGTAGTCATAGTATGAATAGGGTAATGAAATTTTTTGATTTTTATTGTTGAGAACTTACCTGTTTTCTGGATATTAATTTAATTTCATATTGCAGGTATCAATATTATCGAATGATAATAATTTAGATATCAAAAGCTCACCACTATTACAACAAAAGTCAACACAAGAAAATATAGACGACGAAAATCCATCTGAACCAATAATAAAAAATATGCCTGTAAATATTATACCTAAAACTTTAAGCAATAAAATGGCATCTGAAGCCCAAGCATATGCAGCCAAAAGAGAACTGATGCAGCAAACTAATATATCCGGTAATCATCTTTTTGTAACGAACTTTTTGAATAAAATTCGCTGTTTCTTCATATTTCATTTTTACCTTTCAGAAATCAAACCAGAACTACCTTGTTTAGTAGACAAGTTTTTAGGAGGATATTCTCTTCATAGCACACCTAGTAATTCTCCTCTTTTAAACAGACATCATAAAATAGTATCAAATCCCAGTACTGATTCTGCCATCCATTCTGTTTATACGCACAGGTTCAACATTTGAAATTTCTTAAATTATTGAAAATTTTCTCGAAACTTAATTAATAATATATTTAGTGTTTACAGTAGTCCTTCGGCAAGTCCTGGAGCTACGAGACACGCTCAATACACACCATCGCTGTCTCGTAACAACAGTGATGCTTCACATTCATCATGTTACTCATATAGCTCTGAATTTAGCCCAACTAATTCGCCTGTTCAAGTAAGTATTTATTGATTTTTTTTTTATATTTCAATCATTTTCTGAATTATTAATTTACTTTATTTAATTCTAGAGCCGTCATCCTATTCCCAGTCATCCAGCAGCACATCATTTGTTTAGATCTGAACATGGAGCATTTGCTCGTCAAACAAGCACGACGACTTCATCCGGTCCCCTCGAAGGGTGTATTGAAGGTGGGGCTGGAAGCCCTGATCCTGAAGGTTCTGATGATCGCATGCATCATCATCAGGGCGTCAGTAGACAACAATTAATCAACAGGTACTCATTTTATTATTTAAATTAATGACAATTATGCGACCAGTGATTAATTCCTTTAATCTTTAGCCCTTGTCCAATATGTGGTGACAAAATCTCTGGCTTTCATTACGGCATATTTTCGTGCGAATCGTGTAAAGGATTTTTCAAAAGAACTGTACAAAATCGAAAGAATTATGTTTGTTTACGTGGTGCAAATTGTCCTGTTACTGTTGCTACTAGGAAAAAATGTCCTGCTTGTCGATTCGATAAGTGTCTTCATTGCGGAATGAAATTGGAAGGTTGTTATATCATTTTTGTTTAATAAATTTCAAAAAAATATTCTTATGTTACTAAACATATTTTAACTTTGTAGCTATCAGAGAAGATAGAACGAGAGGTGGTCGATCTACATACCAATGTTCATACACGTTAAGCAGCGCAGCTTCTACTAGTTCACTTCTAGGCACTGGCCTTCAGTCTGGTCCTTTACGCCATGCATCTAGTCTGACCTCAGTATGTTCCACTTGCTAACACAATGAATAACAAAATATAATCCAAATACAATAATTTATTCATTTGTACAGGTGAACGGACCATCATCACATTTGTCGTATCACTCACATCATGATTTACATTCAGCTTCTTTAAATTCTATGCAATTACCTTTGAGTAGACTTGCTCAATCTGGTGTGAAATCTGAACCTGGAAGTCATGCGAGTCAGGCTGAAAATATTGGAGTGCCGCCATTATTGCAGGTTTGTACAATTCATATTTTATTTGTTAAAAATTAGTGTCCGATTTGGCTTTTTAATTGTTTGGATATTTTTTCAGGAAATAATGGATGTTGAGCATCTCTGGCAGTATAATGAATCTGAATTGACTAGGCTCAATAAAGGTCAACCCGTTGGTTCGTCCACCATGGCACCTAATCCCGCTAATAATCCACTTTTGCATGCAGCTGGTGTTCCAGCAGATGCTTCTCCTGATTTTCTTTCAAATCTTTGCAATATAGCAGATCACAGATTATACAAAATAGTCAAATGGTGTAAAAGTTTACCTCTTTTTAAAAATATATCTGTATGTATTGTTTTTATAAGTATCTGTAAGTATTTTATCTACTTGTGTTTTTAACGTTAATCATCATTTTAGATCGATGATCAAATATGTCTGCTGATTAATAGCTGGTGCGAACTTTTAGTTTTGTCATGTTGTTATAGAGGAGTTAGTACTCCTGGTGAAGTGAGAGTTGGCGGCGGAAATCGCGGTATAACACTTCAACAGAGTGCAAAGTTAGTAAAACTTAATTTTCTTGTTTAATTATGAAAACATGTAATAGTTTTGATGAAATTTTGATTATTATAGAATGGGACTCACACCTTGCATAGAGAGAATGTTGCATTTTACTGATCATTTGCGAAGGTTAAGAGTGGATCGTTATGAATATGTTGCCATGAAAGTCATTGTTTTGTTAAATTCAGGTACAACACAGTTTTTATTACTCAATCAAAACTCTAAATTAACAGTTACAATACGTTTTTTTCTTTCTTTACAGACACCTCTGACCTGAAAGAACCTGAAAAAGTTAGAGCTTCCCAAGAAAAAGCTTTGCAAGCTTTACAGGCTTATACTTTGGCTCATTATCACGAAACTCCTGCAAAATTTGGTGAATTACTTTTGAGAATACCAGAATTGCAGAAAACTTGTCAAGTGAGTATTAATCGAATAATAATTTTGTATTAAAAAGTTTGGTTTGTTTTAAAATTATTCCCGTCCATTATTCACAGGTTGGTAAAGAAATGTTGAATCCGTCAAATAAGAACAAAGATGGTGAGACATCAAGTTTCAACTTACTGATGGAACTGTTACGAGGTGACCACTAATATTCATCTTTTTTTTATAATATTATCTCAATGAAATTTTTTTTATAATCTTGCCAGTTTATATATTTTATAAAAAGTTGAAACAGTTTCTTTTCTGTAAAAATAGCGTAGTTGTAATGATAAACAGGTATTAATATGAAATGTAATTTTAGTTTCTGCAAAGCAGGGTTGTCAGTTGTAGATTAAAACGCTGTTAACTTATAACTCTTGTGATAAAAGTGTGCACTGCGTTTTGGAAATTTAAATTTTGACAAAAAAATTTTAGATGCATTTAATAAATTAGCCGAGTAATATATAAATATTGATATCTTTTTCAAAAGTGAAAATGTGCTTTTTACTAGTATTTTCTACGATTAATCATATCGTTATGTAATTTATATAAGTGTACATATTAAGATTCTCAAAGTTAAATTGTTATGGCGCCCCATTCCACTGCGTCTTAAAAAAAGACTGCTACATTTTATCGATAATTTTTAATACATTATGTTTTACATATGTTCGTAGAGTTTTACAAAAAGTGTAGTATGTATTGTGAAATAAATTATATATAATTATTTATTCTTATAAGACTTTACGACATAATTATTAAATATTAATAAGAAAATACATTAGTTTTCTATATTGATATTTAAATAGTATACATTTATAAATTATCTTTATTATAATGAAATTAAGTTCACAATTGCTTATGATCTATGCCTCTTAATGTTTGTATAATCTATTTCTGCCTATATGTGGAAATTTTATAAAAAAGGACATTGTTCTTTCTGAAAAAATGAATATGCTTGAATTATTGGAATATGTTATTCCACATTGTATTTTAGGTTCATTAAAATTGCTCATAGTTTGTTTTTACGAATAGACGTACTTATATTCACCTATGCATTTTTTCTTCTTTTTTTTAAATGCTATTTTTTTTCTACACATGTTTTGTGCCATCTAAAAGTTTATTTCAAATACGAATATTAATTTTTAATGTCACTCAAATTATATTTATATAAATATTGGAACACCAAAATATACATTCCATTCATTCTCAGAAATATTTTTATCACACTATAAAACATTAATATGTATCAGGTGTTAACGTTTTTGAAAGTGACATTTTTTAAAACTTCGTAAGTGACGTTCTTCTCATGTTGTGAATATGAATTGCAATGCAATATTTTATTTGAAATGATATCAATTTGTTTTTTTTTCTTTTTATTTTTTCTTATATAAATTGTTTTTATCATATGTTATATTATTTATTATTTCATGTAAATTTTATTCTAAAGGTTTATATTCGGATAAATATTTCTTTTCTTACAATTATTTTTTTTTTAAATGAAAAATTATAATTTGCACAACTTTGTGGTTCAAGTGCTGTTATTTATATTTAGATCTACGATTATTTTGTTCACATGTCAAACTTTTTTCTATTTTAACGAATTGATTTGATCACTTTGAATATTCTTTCAAATTAAAAGGGGGTTTTTTGTTTTGTTTAATTTTGATTAAATTATAATTTTTCAAAGTCCTCCTCGTAGAGTCCAGTGCCTTGATGATTGCTGACTTGTGAAGAATGTAAATATTTTTACTTTACTTATTGAAAGCATGTATTAAATTGTTAATATGTGTTTGTTGATTCCGGCCATAATAATTATTTTTTACTTAAATTAATGCCCACGCTTGCGCTGTGTCAGCGCAGACGTGCGCATATCAGGGCATCATATTTTTAAGATCCCGATCCCCATCCTCCCAAGTGATTTTTATAGCATAATGTTAGAGATAGGTTCCTACATTATAAATATTTACTAAAAAAACATTTATTTTGCATATTTTGTAATTTACATTATGATATGATGCCTTTAAATTATTTTTTGTTGTGTCAAACACTATATATTATAGTTAAATAATATGAAAAATATATGAATAACTTTTTTTTTGTACACTTTTTTATGTATGATTAATATAAATTTATTTGTTTTGTCTTTTTTACCAATTTATCTATGTTCAGTTTGAAACTGCATTTATTTAAAAAATAAACCCCATTTTTCACGATTATTGAACGGTTAGTCACCCTCACGATATAAATGTAAATTGATGTAAAAGCCTCAACAATATCTTTGTAAATTCAATACATTTTTTAGGGTAGTTTGTTTTTACTGCCCGTTATTGTAAATTAATATTATCCATTAAATTTTATATATTATATTTCTAGAGATTTTTATACAAAGAACTTTTTATAATAATACATGAGAACATAAAAACAAATAAATAAGAAAATTCATAGTTAAAAATAATGGTTTTATTCTTCATTTCCACCAGCTTTCGAAATTAAACAACACACTTGGTATTTTTGTTTCTTGACTTCTCAGTGGAGAGTATTCGAAGTCTTCCTCATCGGAATTGATATAAGATGAATCGTTTTCTTCGTCTTCTGATGTGTCATAACTTGATCCACCGCATCGGTACATCCTATTGAGTTTCAGGGCATCTTTATCGCTCATACCTGTCCTTTGTCCAATTGATGCGAAAGTGTCCTGTCAATTTTATTTCAGAATTAATACGCAATTGTATAAACATAGTTCTTCATCTAATATATAACATTACCTGTGGAACAATAGTTTTTTTGCCATTTTTCGAAAATGCAAATGCACTGTAATGCAGAACACTATCGTAATCATACGGTACTCCGAAGTCTGATGTTACAAAAGAGTTGTATTTTTTGAAATTATTTTCTCTTCCTAAAATTGTCACAATTTAATTTTTTATTTTATCGTTATTGTTTTTTTTTTTTATTCCTTACCATCTAATATGTTATCCCATACAATTTTTACGTATTTATCACGTTTAGTATGACTCTGCATATGGAAAAATCCTAAGGAATGAAGCAGTTCATGAACAATCGTACCGTGTTTCATACATCCTAATCCTGCTGGATGAGGTGTAAGATTAAGCAACTGCTTTCCTCGACCTTGATAACCAACTTGAGAGAAACAACCTCGTCTAGCTCCCTTGAAGAAGTTTCAATTTGGAAATAGTTTTGCAATACAATAGAATAATTAAATGACTTTATTTACTTGTATTTTCACATAATCGTCGTCATTATGATCTCTTTCTTTGAATTTAATACAAGATGAGCGTTCTAAATCAGACATGGCATCTTTAATTGCACTCACCTGATCAGATGCTATTAAAATTTGAAATTTTATTAATATATCATAATCATATTATTTTGAATATGTATTGAAATAAATATAACCAAAATCTTACAAAAATCATTTGATATATCATACACCAAAGTTTTTCTAGGCCATCTTTTAGAGACATCGCTCAACCCATTTCTAGCAAGTCCTGGAGTAGATACTTCTTGAAGTAATACTTGCCTTTGTCTATCGGTAAGAATTATATCTCCTTCAAACTTTCCACTTTTTTCCCATATATTTTGTATAGTATCAGACAACTCGTCAAATTCTATCAAAATTTTATTTCGTTACCAAATCTATTCAATAAAAATACTATAAATAAAATAAATATTTTTCACCTTCATCTGGTTCAGCATTGAGACTATCTTTTAAAAAATCATCAAACTCAACCAATTCTAAATTCCTAGGTATTGGTCTGGGTTGTGTAAATGTAATTGTAGTTGATAGAATATAGCCAATTATCAAATAAGCTACCATTCTACGAGTCTAATAAAAAAAATAAACTAAAACAGAGTCGAAAAAGTGTATTTAAAAAAATGTAAATAAAAATAAAACTTACCTATGTAAATATACACTGGACGAGTGAAAATCCATAAAAGTCTATTTTCATGAAGTTTTCGCGGGAACTCGACGCCTTAGAAAGTCAAAATGGCAGTAAACGCGATTTACTGAAGCGTGGTGTTTTATAGATAATCGTTGACAAATAATATTGTCTGTGTCGAATTGAATTGTGCAATTTTCAACCTATTTACCCTTTTTTACGGCATTTCTACGGCTTACGTGACGGTTGCAATTTTTTATGGGACTATGAACAATTTTCACCAGAATATTTTTAATTTTCACAACGGCCACATGAATGAATTGTGAATTATACGAAGCAATTTCAATTTGTTTATTTTTTTTTATAAACATTATTTTGTTCTGTAATTATATGAAAATGTACAGGGAAATATTTTGATTGTGCAATCGAATTGCAATTTTCATGTTGTTTCTCAGTTTTCACGTAATAAATCGTAATTTTGAACCGTATGAGGTAATCCGATGTTCGAAAGTAAGTACTTACTAGTAAAAGTAATTTATTTGCGATTAGTATACACATACGCATTTTTCTTTTTTTTCTTGAAAATTACCTATTTTTCGTGTAATATATTTTTTCAATTGCACCAAAATTACATCTACAAGAAAATACTATTGACGTACTCGGCAACATTTCGATGTTTTTTAAGTTGTTTATAATTTGGACACACTTGACCGGATTTTTCGTCACCTTTCTTCAACTTAACCCATTTTACATTTCATTTCCTTATGAAGAAATTCTTCTTTTATAAGATTCGTTGCGTTTTTTTAATGTAAAATACATAATATGAATTATCAGTATCACCTAAAATAACAATTGGGTACATAATTTGAGATTAGTTAATAAAAATATAGGTACACAGTTAATTAAGGTAGTTTAGCGATAAATAAAGAAAGGATTCGTTACATAATAAACGTATGGCCACTGTAATTGAATATAATATTTATTTATTTTTTAATTAATTATTCAATTGTAATTTTTTTCATAATTGTAGCACTATCTTTTTAGAAAAGTACCAGAAATAATAAGAAATACAATAATAATTGCTATTTTAAATAAGTTGAAGAGGTCAGCTCAGTTTAGATTGTCATTGTTGAAGTTCAATATTATAATTGTTAAGTCTATCAGAATTGAATTAAAAAAAAATAAATGTCATTTCAAATTGAGGTTATAAACTTTTCAAGATGTTGACACTTCCTAGTAGTATTTGTGCTGTTTTATCTAGACGTGGTAATTATCTTTATTTCTGCATTTTATCAATTGCATTTTTCTTCTTTTTATAATTTCATTGAAATTTTAGCATTGAAGCCCAAATACAATTTAAATGGTTTACTTCGCTTATTTTCCACGCACAATATTGAAAATGAACACAGTCCCATTAAAGATAATGGGATTCCAACTGGTGTTATGGGACAACCGACATGTTTCACCCATCCTCATTTAATCAAATCCGGTGAACTTGTATCCGGTTTGACTGTATCCGAATTCAAAAACAGAAGAGCTGAATTTATTAGAAGAATAATACGATCGACACCCAAAGAACATCAAGGAAAAGGACACACGGTAATCAAAATGTAGTTTTAGTTTATTATATTTCTTTCAAATTGAAAACAATTTTTTCAGGTTATAATACCTTCCGCAGCAAAATCATACATGTCTGATCATATACCCCATATTTTCAGACAAAATTCTGATTTTTATTACCTAACCGGTTGCCTCGAACCCGATTCTGTTCTTGTCATTACGTGCCTTCCTAACAGTGAACATATTCATCAGGTATTAAATTATTTTAAATATTTTACTTTATTCAAATGCACATAATATTTTTTTCATTGCAGAGTATACTTTTTCTTCGCGGCAGTAATGAACATTCAGAGCTTTGGGATGGCCCACGAACATCTATCGATAATGCAAAACAACTGTTCAGAGTCGATATTTCTTTACCTTATGATGAACTTGTTTCTTTTTTAACTGGGTCAGTTTGTGATTTGTATAATCTTGATACTAATTTTAAAATTGTTTGACTTATTCGTAACTTTTACAGTTATTTATTAGATCGTAAAAACGATTACTTTTGGTACATGCCTGGATCTCCTCTTCATCAAGAAATAGATTATTCTATCAAAAAAATTATGAATGTTTGTAAGTTAAACATGCCTACGTGTCCTCGACGGATATTAGCAACACAGCGTCTGATCAAAAGTCCTGCAGAAGCACAGTTAATGATAGAGACATGTAAAGTCGGAAGTTCTGCTTTGAATAAAGCTATGGCTTGTACAAAGCCTGGAATAAGCGAGCACGATGTTCATGCTTCTATGGATTATTGGTGTCGTCGAGCAGGAGCTGAACATTTAGCATTTCCACCTGTCGTTGGGGGCGGTCATCGCGCTACTGCAATACACTATATACATGATAATCAAATTTTAGCTGATGGAGAACTACTCCTTGTAGACTCTGGTATATTCATATCCATTTATAATCTATTGGAAAGTAAAAATATTGTATAACCATTGTATAACCATATTGTATACTCTTTTGCAGGTTGCCAGCGATATTATTACAATTCTGACATCACAAGAACATGGCCAGTCAACGGCAAGTTTACAAATCCTCAAGCCGTATTATATGAAATAGTTTTAAGTGTTCAATCTACTTTACTCGAAATCTTGAAAGAAAAACGACCAACTCTAGACAAACTGTTCGATTATATGTGTCAAATACTCGGCTCTTATCTCAGAGATGAAGGAATAATTTCTAAGTCTTGTAGCAATTCTGAATTAATAGCGGTATTTAATTTTCAATAAAACATTTTATTATCTGTATGAATAACTATTTAAATTGATTATTACTTTCAGATAGCGTATAAGTATTGTCCTCATCATGTGTCACATTATTTAGGATTAGACGTTCACGATACTTCGGTAATAATGAGAAATATCCCAGTCGAATCGGGGATGGTAATCACAGTAGAACCAGGTTAACAAAATTTCTATTACGTTATGTAACTCTTTGTGTATTTTATATTTATTCCATTTTATTTTAGGAATCTATATAAAACCCACTGAAACTGGGGTCAAAGCAGATTTTAGAGGTATTGGGATTCGAATTGAAGATGATATTTTAGTTACTCAAGGAAATCCAATAATTTTGACTGAATCGTGTATCAAAAATATACGAGAAATTGAAAAGATTGTCGGAACTAGAGAACTGCCAGAATAATTTGATATTTGTGAAATACTTAGCTAATGGAATATTTTATCGTTCATATATTACTATCTCCAATTCTGTTAACTTATATCTTATTTGTAATTTGTTATCAAAATTTTATAAAATACTTTTTTGTTGAAACGGATTTTCAATACAATAAAATAAAAGGATATTTTTATTACAGGTGACTAAGTAAATAAAAATGAATAAAAAAATCAGGTCAACGTATCTATGTTGAAGAAAAGGTGAATCTATTTTCGTATGCAGAAAGGATTCAAAAGAAAATTATGTACAATAGTTATTGAAACCTTTCAACTTAAGAATTTTAATGCAATTACAGCAAAAAGGAAATTGCACAAATCGCACCGGCCTTGGCCGACGGATGCGCAATTATGGCCGAAGTCATAAGCGCGTGTGGGAAGGGTGGACGGCGAATTGACAGATGGCAGAAATGAGAACACGTGTTTGATGTTTCGGTTAAATCTTTATTATCCACAGCACGATAAGGCAGAGGGACGTTCGGCGGATGTTGTACAATATATAAATTCAGCTAAAAAAATACATATATTTATTCGTACACCCATCCCTCGTTGGCAGGTGTCCACGACACGACTTCGTCATCTTTGAACCACAGCGCGATCTCCTTATTCGCGGACTCGACGGAGTCGGACCCGTGCAAGATATTACGTCCGACCTGAATACAGAGATCACCTCTGATGGTTCCGGGAGCCGATTCGGCAGGATTAGTGGCTCCGAGCATGATGCGTCCAGTGCGGACGGCGTCGAGTCCTTCCCAGACCATGGGAACGACGGGGCCGGAGCTCATGTACTTGACCAATCCTGGGAAGAACGGGCGAGAAGACAAATCGGCATAATGCTGCTGGAGGAGCTTCTCGTTGGGCCACACGAACTTGAGGGCGACGAGTTTGAAGCCTTTGGCTTCGAAACGCTTGATGATCTTGCCGACGATGCCACGCTGGACGCCGTCCGGCTTCACCATGATGAAGGTCCTTTCGCGGTTGGACATGGCGCGCGAGATCAGGAATAGCAGCAGGGAAAGACAACCGATCATGCGCCGGGAATGGCGCCGAGTGACGCCGGTAGTGACGCAGCGTGCCGTCGACAACGGCAAATTCGAGCAGACTAAAAAGCACCCTTTCGTCCTTCGGGAGGGGTGCGGTGCGCAGGCTCGGGGGTTGCTCCCCGTTCCCTCTAGGGCTCCTAGGGGATAAAGTTTTCGGGGCCGGGTTTTGGTTTTGTTTTATTTGGTGCAAAAATGATGAGGTGGCGCCGTTTTCGAAGATCGAAAAGCGTTGTTTTTTTTTTTGAAAATATTTCGGTTCCATAAATTTTTGGTTGGAAGGTATCGCTATTTTTGAATATCGAGATCATTCGTTATCTTTTGTCGTATTGTTTGATGAATAATAACGGCGACGTTTGAGTTTTATCAATATTTGATATTTCATCAAAAAGTCATTAGTGTTGTATCTCTTCACGAGAAAAATGAAAAAATATTATTTGAAAATTTCTTGGGACAATAATAACGCTCTAAACTTTCGGGATTTGGGATGGGTGATAGTTTTAAAAAAAACATCGTAGGCAACAATAAACATTTAAGCCTTCGACTTAAAAATTTTAATGCAATTAAATCCAGGCGCCCACTGGCGATTCAGTCGCGCGCGATTGTTTGGTAACAAAGGACGGATTGATAGATTCTCAGAAAAATCTGGGAATTTTTCTGAGAATCCATCAATACGCCATTGTTACCAGACAAATTGCCGCGACTACAAATTGTGCAAATTGCATTGACCCTGGTCGACGAATGTGCAATTATGGCCGAAACATAAATGCGTACAGGTAGTCAGCGAATTGACAGATGACAGAAATAAAAACACGTGTTTGTTTCGGTAAAATACCTTTTTTATCCACAGCCAGAGTTCGACAGATTTTGTACAATACATAAAGTCAGCTAAAAAATCATTCCTGGACAGTTGTGTCCGATATGGGCGTGGCCAACATATTCATACATACAAATCATCAGCTGTTAAAGCATAGTTTCTTACTGGTATCCTATGTAAAGCGTGATCTACACTATTTTGAAAAAAAAATCACAATGATGTCATTATAAATATACATTTATAAACAATAGAATAAACATAAAAACACTTTTGGTCATTCATAAACCCATCCCTCATTGGCAGGTGTCCACGAAACGATTTCAGCATCATTGAACCAAAGCGCAATCTCCTTTTTCGCGGACTCTACAGAATCAGACGCATGCAAGATGTTGTATCTGGCCTGGACACAAAGGTCACCGCGGATAGTTCCAGGATCTGATTCGGCAGGATCAGTGACGCCGAGCATGATGCGTCCAGTGCGAACAGCATCGAGTCCTTCCCACACCATGGGGACGACAGGACCAGAGCTCACGTACTTGATCAATCCATGGAAATACGATCGAGAAGATAAATCGGCGTAGTGCTGCAGAAGAAGCTTCTCGCTTGGCCACACGAACTTGAGGGCAACGAGTTTGAAGCCCTTTTGCTCGAAGCGCTTGATGATCTTGCCAATGATGCCGCGATGAACACCATCCGGTTTTACCATCAAGAAGGTCCTTTCGTGGTTGCACATAGCGCACGTGATCAAGAAGAGCAGCAGACAACTGATCAGGGTCGGCGATACGAGTTTTGGTGCTTGAAGCAAAGATAATGTTTGTGTCCCTACCCTCTACAAAATAAATAGTTGCTTTCCATTTCCACAGATGATAAATTATGGTTTTAGCATTCTGGATTTATTAAGAGAGGGTTTGCATTACTTATTAGTTTTAATCAGGGACTTTGACTAAGAAAAACGTTAATTATACAATAGACCTATCAACGAAAATCCGTTATTGTTGTTTTTTTTGACGAGTAAAAAGACTTGTTTATTTCGACGACTATTTATTCTCTATTGATCGTGTTGTATTCTTGTTCAATCCACTACATACAAACTAAACTAATTAGTTTAGTTTGTATGTACGCGAGTAATTACTCGCGTGAATAATTGTTCCATCGACGTAATGTAGTTGGTTACAAGGTCATGTATCTAATTAGCAAGGCTTTAAACAATACGAAAAAAATAAGTAGATAGTTCCCAAAAGAGACTAGCGCATATGACACTTCCACACAGTGACAATAGCACATACGACGCTACAACACCGAGAATAGACCAAAATCCGTGAAAAATTTCGAACTAAAATGATTAAAATAAATTATAAAGGATTAATTAGATCATTTAATCGTTATAAAATCCTCCAATTACTCTAAAATTTGTAGTGCGTGCTACTATCGGTGCGTATTAGTGTTGAAGGTGCTAATGTCGTTCAAGCAAATGTCTGATTATTATAGTTGAGTGATGTGCATTATTTCCACGATTTTAGACCAAAAATTCAATTATCATCGCAAGGCTGTCGCATTGTCAAAGTGACAGATTGACAGCAACAAGACAGCTGTCAGTCGCCGCTATGCGGATTTTTGTTTCAAATGTTGTTTACAAAAATTCAAAATCTTCAGTATGCCGATCTTGCCTTCGTTCGAATCGTCGGTTGAATTGCATAGATTCCAAATACCAGCTTCATCAAGGCCTTCGTACCCTGAACATAACTATTGTGGAAATGTTAACTTCTTGTACTCAAGTTTCGGTTTGGAAAACATTTATTTGTTCTTTCATTGATTCTAATATCTTCGAAAATTAATCAATTATCATTTCTAGATCGCAAAAGAAGATGGTTTGCCCCAATTTATTTGTATTCCTTGCACCAAAAAAGTTGCTATAGCTTATGCTTTTCGTTGCCAAACTCGACAATCTGACAGTGTATTGAGAAATTTTCTTGAAGCAAATTCAAACGAATGTTTTAAGGTTCTTTTTTAATCGAAATTGATTATTGTTTGAAATTCTTCAATCGCAATATATTTTGAATTCACAGGAAAATAAAGAAAACGATCATGCTAGCTTGGAACCTCTTGCAATTGAAAATGGGATTTTTCCAAAAGCTGAAGAACGATCGAATGGTATTATATTATAAATTTATAAAAATTACTTTTATTTACAAATTGAGTATTCAGTTTATTCTTTTCTAGAAAATGATGATGGGCAAAGTACTAAAATTAATTCACATATGGATCTCAAAAACAGAATATCAGTTAAATATAAGCGTCAAAACAGTATTAAAAAAAAGAAAAATTCTTTACGCAAAGAGAATAAAGTTGTGAAGAAAAGACAGCTACGAAGTTCCAGTGTAGATTACAGTAAAAATACAATGAATGATGAGCCTGCTCTCGATTCAAACACATCTTCTCAAATATCTAATAATAGCAGTTGTGAGAATGTAAGATTTTTAAATAAAAATATTTACTTTAGAATATATTCACCTCATAATTCTTGAAAGAAATATATATGTATATATTTTGTTTGTATTTCAACAGGAAAATAGTGATAGTGTAGAAAAAAAAGATATAAAACCTAAAAAGTACACCGAAAATAAAGTAGTTCAAAGCGATGAAAGCAATTGTCCTTTTGTTGATGAGTACATTCAGTGCGTCGAGGATTCTCTCTCTAAAGATATTACAGATGGAGATTACGACGAATCTTCACCTAAAAGTGTTACAAAAAATGATGATGATGTATTTATTTTTGTTGTTTTATTTATAATTTATAATAAATTATAAAATATTGAATTGCTTTATGAAATTAATTTCAGACAATTTGTTCAGATACCAATTTTGATGATAATACTATTGAAAATGAATGCAATGTAGATAATTCAAAATCAAAAAAAGACACTCGTAAGTTTCGAAAATATTTCCATTTTTTAATAGCTTAACATCGTATCTAAATTAAAATTTTATTGTGTTTTCAAAAATTTTAGCTTTATATGAGTCTCCTAACGAACCTCAAGTATGCAGTGTTTGTAATCTCAAATGCCCAAATGTCCATGATTTGATAAAACATAGAAGTGAAAACCATGCACCGAAAAAATTCCAATGCCTCATTTGTGGTATTCTTTTCAATAATTATTTACCGATTGGAATTACATGGATTTTTATTTTTTAATACTTATATACTTGTGTAGGCAATGGCTTAACTACGACTCGTGGATTACGATTTCACATGAGACTTCATACTGGTGAAAAACCTGAAGTATGTGTCATATGTGGTAAAGCTTTTTCAGATCCAAGAACGTTGAAGTATGGGTATTTTTCGATAAATTTAAGCAGAGTTTCAATTTATCCAAATAAAAATCATTTATATACATATTACAGAAGTCATGAACGCATCCATACTGGTCAGCAACCTTTTCCATGTCCCATGTGTGATAAACGGTTTCCTGCAAGATTATCGTTATCATTACATCTGCGATCTCATACCGGAGAAAGACCATATCAATGTCCTCAATGTGATAAATCTTACGTACAAGCAAATTCATTGCAGGTAAACCAAAAATAAATATTTTCAAGTTTCAAGTATTCAAATCTTTTTTTACTTATTTTGAATTTTCATCAGATACATATGAGAACTCACACTGGAATAAGGCCATATCCATGTAAAATGTGCAATAAAGCTTTTACAAACAGTACCTCTTTATCAGTTCACATGCTTACGCACAGCGGTAAATTATTTTCATATTTTTATTTATTATAACCGTTTTTAAAAATCATGATTTTTTAATATATTTTACATCAGGTGTAAAAAACTTCCAATGTACAATTTGTGGTAAGCGTATGGCAAGATCAGGAGAGTTAACAATTCATTTAAGGACACATTCAGGAGAGCGTCCTTTCACGTGTAACATTTGCCATAAATCGTTCACTAACAGTAGCGCGTTACGAGCTCATACTCCTACGCATACAGGCGTTAAAAATTTTGTTTGTTCCGTTTGCGGTAAAAGAGTGGCTCGTGCCGTAGAGCTTAGAGTTCACATGAGGACTCATACTGGTGAACGAAGATATCGATGTTCGTATTGCGATCAGAGTTTCTCTACCAACAGTAATATGAGGCTTCATCTGCGCAAACATACAGGTACATAAAGTAAATGTATTATTTTTATTTTTTCTTTGTCTAATTTTATTTTCCTAGGAGAAAAACCATATGCATGTGAAATATGTGGCCGAAGATTTGCCGATTCGCATGTTTTGAAAAATCACATACGGACTCATACGGGAGAAAAGCCATTTACGTGCGAAACATGCGGACATGCTTTTGCTCAACATGCATCCCTCAGAACACACTTGAATACACATCATAAAGGTTTAGTTATAATTATCTGATTTTTTGTAAATTGTTACATGTTTATGACACGTATTTTTAATTTCTTTTGATAGCATTGAAGGCTGACACATTCAGCGAAACGAAAATGTGGGATTCGGCTAAAGAAAGTCAAAGTTTTTCACAGATAATTCCGATAGATTCGAAACCATCTGAATTCATTAATAATATGAATGTAGAAAATTTCTCCAAAATGTTGACACCGCCAGTTATCAACAGGAATGGAGAAATAAATCTTCAAGAATGTCTTCCGATTGTGATAGCAGATAATGCTGATCATCAAGAAATTAGTCTTGGAGCTTTTCAGCATCCTCTTACGGACACAATACCATTGATGAATATGATCTCAAGAGATAATAATGTGTACATTCCAACATGTTCTTCGACAACTATACCTTAATACAGTGTTTCCCAACCTTATTTGTACCATGTTCCAATTCAATGATTCAAAAATCTCCATGCCCCTCCCCCCTCTCAAATTGTTTTTCAAATAACACAAAAATGCTCGACTATTAACCCTTTCCGCTCGTAACGTTTTTTAGGTAGGGGTAGCCGTAGCTCAGAATAAATTTCGCACGCGTTTTAGAATTCAGACTTAAAATTTAAAATGAAAACGTATTTTTATCAGTTTTTTGTCAATTAAAAAGCATACACACATACATAATAATATCTTCATCTAATGATTTAGAATTAATTCAGTCGTAAAAAGTTTTTAAGTTGTGTTTTTCAAAAGTTTTAATCTCAATATATGAATATCAAAAATGATATTTTTAAAAGTTTTTGAAAATGTATTTATATATGAGTGTGATTACCGTTAAATGTAGTTATGTTTTGATATCAATTCCGTGATATTCAATTCAATGATTATCGAAAAAAGGAAAAAAATTTGTTTGAAAATGATGAAACTTTCGTGGATGCAAACGCGGGCCGCGTATGCGTCTACGTGCATTCACGTGTGCAACACTAGCTCTTTAAATTCACAATTAAAATTAAAAAATTAATTCTGTAACCAATTTGATTATACTTCCTTAAATCACATGTATTCCTGGTGATTTTGTTTGGACTGCGTTGTTTAAGAATCCGGAATCAAAATTGAAAAAAATGATTACATAACTTCTATCATACATTCTTAAATCACATATACCCCTGGTAATTTCGCTCATACTGCACCAACTAAAATTTCGAAATTAAATTTGAAAAATAATTGCATGACAATTTCTATTATACTTCCTTTTAAATCGTATGTACTCCTAGTAATTTCGTTCGAGCTAAGACTTATTGTTAGCCCGAACAAAGTGTTTCCCAACCTTATTTGTACCACGCCCCACTTCAACTATTCAAAAATCCCACGCCTCCCCCCTCTCAAATTATGTTTGTCAAATAACACACTAACGCTCGACCATTGACTGATTTTAAGTGTCATAAAGATTGCTGCCATCATATTCTCGAAAAGGCAGTTTTATTTTCGAAAATGCGTTTTTCGACAACAATGTAACAAATATTCATGACTTGCCTATTCCCCCCACCGATGGGTTGTATGCCCCACGTTGGGAAACACTGCCTTAATATATAATTTAATTTGTATTTTATTTTGAAACATTTTTTGTTTTACATAAAAAAATACTTGAATATTGTGAAAATTTTGTTTATTAAGAGAAAAAAATACAATCATGTCAAATTTAGGAAATAAAAATAATAAAAATAGTAAAAAAAATTCGAATGTGAAATTTTCTTATTAATTTGTAAAATAAAATTACACCCTTCAATGGTAAAGGATTATATTTTGTAATACACATGTTTTAATTTGTCTACTACGAAAAATAATTTTGAACCGTTTGGTATAACAATTTTAAGAAAAACCTTAATACTATTTGAATTATAAAATCAATATAAACCTAAGAAAAAAACTATATTATTTTATTAAGTAAATAATTGAAAATGCTCAAATATACTTAAAATAATATGAGATATATTGTTTTTACTATTTGTAGAATAAAATATTATTTCATAAGTACACGTAAATTTTAATTAAACACGATAAATTTTTGATGAAATCCAAATAAACCCGAAAGAATCAATGATTTGGACCAATAAGTAGAATTGACCGACAAAAGTAGTAAGTAATTAATGAAATTAGTCTAAATAAGATAAAAATAAACTGAATAGCTCATACTTAAGTACTATGTAAGACCTCTACCCTGATTTAAATTGCAAATTGCCATTCCCTTTCATACACAAAAAGACTTATAAAAAATGTATAAAAATTCAGTTAAAAAATCTTGAGCTAAATATGCAAATAACGCATATGTATATTTTTTTAATTTTTATATATTTTATAATTTGCTATAATCAGTCATTTATGTACCTTGTACAAGTTTTAGCTTTGTATTTTAGAATGCAAGATTAAGTTCTGCGTGGAATGCGACAGATTGTCTTTGTGTAGCAGAAATGTTATTAAGTTGAAACTGAATATAATTTAGGAATTAACATACTTATCCAAATTATTATAGTGAGATTTCCTTTTAAAACAAAAATTGCCAAAAGTATGCCAATTAGTATAAATTATTAAAATTAAGTACATCTGTGTTGCTATCATTGCAATTTGTATGTGGAAAATTAATAAATCAATTTCACTTTAGTTATTTTTCTTAAAATCTACTAAAAATAATTATCAACTTTCAATGGTACAAAAGAAACTCGATCAAATCGATCATTCCATCGATTCAAAGATATTCCGAGTTTCAGCAACACTAAAAAGTACGTCACAAACGATATTTTCATTTGATAACACCGATATCCAAGTAATCATTAAAATTCAAATATATTGGCAGTGAATTCAAGCTGGTTCAAATGTGAATCAGGATTGTTTAAATTTCAATAATTGTCAAGCGTACGTTTCACGAAATCTCTTCTGTATATGATGGTAAGCGTTTACAACTCGGTTTTGCAATCCTTTCCTTCCGGCCATTTCACAAGTGGGCGCTTGCGCCACCGGAGCTGGTACGGGTTCCAGTTTGACACTGTCATCCGGATGGCAAAAGAAAGCTATAGAATGACGACCTTTTGCTCGAGCATATGATTGTTCAGGTATTATGACACGGTGGAGCTAAAATTAAAAAAAAAAACAATAAATATACAATTTTGGTACATTTTCATTAGAATGGCATAAATGAAAATCCTTACTAAAGCTGGATAACGGTCCTGAGTCCAATTTGCTAAAAGCTCTCCAGTGTTAACCAATAAAGCACCAGGTAAATGACCAACACGTTGCCAAATATCGCTGCATGGCAGTTTCACCTAATTAAAATTACTCATTAATTTAACTGCAAAATATTTGTAATCGGAAATGAACAACGAAAGATCTACCTCCAATCCACCTTCACAGTCTTGGGCTAAAAGAGTGAAAGTTCCATAATCACAATGAGCTCCGCATCTGTAATAATCACCACTGCAAGCTTCGGGAGGGCAAAGACTTCCCTTGCAATTTGGTATTATGGGTTCGTCTGATGGCGGAATCGGTGGATAATACAAAAGACGCAAAGTCGTCTGATTTTCATTGCGACCGTCCATCATATGAGAATGCTTCTCCACGAAATAAGTGGGTGATAGTTCTAAAAGTAATATATAAATTTAGTGGGAAGTGTAAAAATATCGTTAAGGTCATTGTTTTGTAAGCGGTTTATTTTGGCAATATGAAAAATAATATTATAAAAAATAGATGTACCTAATGCAACAGCTAACGATTTCAACAAAAGAGAACTCAAATTTGTGAAATCTTCCGATAGTGTGCTAACTTTTTGTGTGAATTCTGGTATTAAGTCTTCTTCAGGAAGTTCACTTTCTTTTAGCGTTGTAATGTTAAACGAATGGCGAAGTTCCTAGGAAATAACGGTAAAATTTTAGCAAAAGAAAAAAATTAACACACTCAGTATACAAACAGATATTTACCATTGTTTTTCCATCAAATCTTTCCATTCCTGGTTTAATGTAACCATGGTTGGTTGATGGTCTGCGCAAGAAGCGCGATTGTGTAGGTTCAGGCAGGGAGCAAAACTCGTCCATACAACCATACGCAGCCTTTAACTGTAAATGTACGAGTTTATTAGGAAACTCATATTCCCAATGAGTAATTCTGCTGAATGTGAAAAGGAAACTCTACCTTATCTTCACTAATTCCATGGTTTACGAGCAAAGCGAGTCCTTTTTCACTGAGGGCTTTGTGCAATTGAGCTCCAACACGTTTTACCACGGACTTCATAGGACATGTCTCAGTTCCTGGAAATTAAATAAAATCAATATTTGTTCATTATTAGACACATGCTTATAATATATGATACATTTTTTGCACATAGATAAATAAAAATTTGCAACAATTTAATTTAATCTTGGCAATTAAATTTTATGAAGCCATATAAAACCTTTTGAAGAATTCAGTGATAAGAAAAACGTTTGATAACCTAACATTTAAACTGGGTATTGTAAGAAAACGTTGTTATATATCACGAAATCATTAAAATTAAATTGTATTATGATGCTTGTGTATGAAAGTTCTTAATATATCCAAAGTTGAATTTTCAAATCATTTCGTTATAGAGTGATTTGGTAATCAAATGTACAAATATAGAACTGTTGAAATTAATAAAATATTAGTACAAAGCTAATATAAATTACAAAACTTTCCCAAAGAAATAGCATTTCCTGAAAATGGAAAGTTTATTCATATTAACCTCTTATAAAAAAATTTAATGAAATTTCGGTAAAAGTCACTTACCACCCATGAACGTACCAATCTTCCAAGCGGTGAAACGCATACATATACAAATCCAGTTATAAGTTTTAAGTTAGTACCTGCATTCACGCACACATTCGTATCCAAGTTCTGACGTTGAACGTCAGTTGATTATTTCTATACGAAATAGAACCCAACCGAACTTAACCTAACGAATGAAATTGGGTTTTGTGTTAATGGATTGACTGTGATGTTGAATACTCTAATAATACTGCTTCGATACCGGAACAAAAAGTTTCGTACGACCAACTGTCAAACTGCAAATGAGTATAGGTGGATGTATGTGTATAAATGTAATGTCGAGCGTCCACTTAAAAACTAGGCACGCTAATTTCTGTATGTGTATAAACGCGTTTCACCGCTTGGGAGGTTGGTACGTTCATGGGCGATAAGCGACTTTTGCCAAGCATTTTTATATGCATGCAAAAATTTTCAAGAAAATCAAACATACAAAATTGATTTAATCGAAACGACTTTTTCAATTCAACTTCGAAAATTTCAAGAAACCACACCAACAAACAAAAAAACCAAATCATCAACAACTTCAAATCCCCCCCAAAACGTTTCCGCATAACGAACACCCACCGATTTCCAAACGAAATTGCAGAGCGCGCTATCAGGCGACGGGCGCCCAACTCGCCTAGCGACGGCGCCTCAGGGCCGAACTCGGACTATTTCCGGTGTCGCTTTCAGCATTCTATTTCTGCTGAAGACACAAGAAAGCCGGGTGAAAGTCGCGAAAAACCCGCGGGGCGAAAACGAGCTGAACCGAGGACGAGACGTACACAGGTGTATTGAGTTTCTAGCAATGTCGATTAGAAATAGTTAGTTGGCTAATTATAATGTCGACAAGGTTATTTTCGAGCAGGATCTGAAGTCGAGTTTTTTTATTATTGCTTATTTTTATCGTTACGCGTGTGCGATTTGCATGCGAACGTTTTTATTTAATTTTAATTTTTGCAATTGCGTTTATGTTTTCATTGTGACGCGTTGAAAATAATAGTATTTTATCGTAGAAAAAAGCGTTTCTATTTGATTTTTGCGACATTGAGTCGTGGAAAATTTTAAACGATAACGCGAAGGTTACAAATTTTCTTTGAATTTCATTGTCAATGTAAATTAAAAAACTTGATATTAGATTAAATTTTTAGAGTATTTTCCTTGAATGTTACTCATTTATATATGATTTATTGTGCAACGGAAATAACACTTGAATGTTAAAAATAAACAACTTTACTAAACTTACGTCATAACTAGAACCGATCGAATGAACGATATTCTTTTGAGGTAGTCGAGATTAAAAATAAAACTTTTTTCAAACCGCGATTATTCTTCGAAGAAAATCTTATCCAAACTGGCAGATAAGACAATGATTTATAAACAGAAAATTTCAAAACACAAAGAGCGAACCGCATCGTAAAATTTATATGCTTCGTCATATCTGGATTAAATAAAAGGCAAAAATAACAGTTCGCTCGATTATTTATTAGCAGAACGAAGCATTAATATATTCAATCGTATATAATTTTATTATACGCAATTAAGTTTTCAAAGTAAATTTATATTATTGAAACATGAGTAGTTTCACAACAGTAAAAAATGGTATACAAATTAACCCAATATTCAATTCGAACAAAGCACAAATATATTCAATTGCGTCTACTTAGCAGTTCTACAAGTTAATGTCTACTATACAAAAACAGCTTTAAAACGTGATTCATTATCAAACACAAACAAAAGCATTTTCCAAGTGAATTCACACCGCTGTAATATGAGAAGTTTTCACTCCAACAGATTCAATATGAAACATACTATTATTTATATCATCTATCCCATTCGAATAAAACACCATTGCAAAAGCGTCCACATATGGAATTCCGTATTGTGGGTATTTAAATATAGCAAATTTTCATTTAATATGAAAGTCGTCATTAAACCGATCCAAAAAAAAGTACTTGAATAATAAATAAATTTATAAAAATAATTTTCCTAACAAATTCACCACAAAATCTCCTACTCATTCCACCACAACCCATTGAAAAATAATTTAAAAATTATACCATAGTAAAAATTTTCCTATATATGGAATTCCATACTGTGGGTAACTTAATATAATAAATTATCATTCCAGTTTAAAAAATCACCATCAATCTTATCTAAACAAAGCACATTAGCATAAATAAAGAACTGCTACATAAATTTTCCTAACAAATTTACTACAATATGGAATTCTATACTTTGGGTAATACTGAAAAATTTTCTTTTTAATAAAAAAAAAAAAACAGTACAAATACAAACAAAGCCCATGAACAAAATAAACAACTACAATATCAATTTTCTTAACAAATTCACAACAAAATAGAATTCCATACTGTGGGTACACACAAATTTTCATTCCAAACAAAAAAACCACCATAAATCAAACCCAAACAAAGCAAACGAACATAAATAAACAACTGCGACATCAATTTTCTTAACGAATCCACCACAAAACAGAATTCCATACAGTGGGTACACACAAATATTCAAAAATTTTTTTTACAAATTTTCATTCCAACCAAAAAAATCACCACAAATCCAAACCAAACAAAGCACACACACACCCAAACAAACATCTGCGACATAAACCCTCCGAACAAACCGACCGCAAAACCTCCCATTCCTCACATCGCACCACACCGTCCGAACAAAGCCCGTCGATTTCACAACCGATCGACGAAACCAACTACTCCGCCATAATAGAGCGCGTAGAAACGGGATCCTCAGGTAGGCCCCGAACGGGGTCACACGAACCCGGCGGCTTCCAATGTGTTGGTCGGCCGTGGCTGCGCGCAATCTCGTCCGACGAATAATGATGGACAGCCTCGCGCTGATCCCCGATGACGACAGACGACCACCGCCGAAGGTTCAAGAAAGCTCGCCTCGCCGGACGGGTCAAGGCTCCGATCGGGAGACCAGCTCGGCGGAAGAAAGTCGGCGTGTGTGTGTGTGTGTGCGTGCGCGGGGAGTTGAAGAACCTTTTCAGAGGTCGTTTGCTCTGGAGCGGGGTTGTCGTCGCTTTTTTAGCTTGTGCGGTCTTTCCGCGTTTTGTATGAGAGTGGTTTCTGGGAATTTTAGGTCGCGAGGAAAATTTCGAGGATTGAAAGTGTTGTGACGCTCTGTTTCGGAGAAGTGAAATTTCGTACGCGTTTGCGCGAAATTGGATATGTTCATCGTTGGGAATGTATGAGCGTGCTATTTGCGATGGGCGAAAAGTTAAATGGTCAGAATTTTTATCACTTTTTGGTCAGAATTTCAATCGAAAATGATCAGAATAAAATAATAAATGGTAAGAATAGGTTAGGGTTCTTGATATTATTCTGACCATTTAACATAAATTCTGAAAAACCAAGTTAAAATTCTGACCCTTCAATATTTATTCTGACCTTTTTGATTAAAATTCTCACCTATGTCAAATAAATTCTGATAAATGGGATAAAAATTCTGACCAAAATCGTATTTAAATTCTGACCATTTAAATAGTAG
>JAOXNN020000090.1:931658-946692 GCA_028571205.2 Hydropsyche betteni | reverse complement strand
TACATAACAAATTCTATTATATTTCATCTATTACGACAACTGTCACTGTCATTGTAACTGCAAATAGCCAATAATTCACACTTACATTAGTGTAATTGCAAATAGCCACATCCAAAAAAATTTAATATTTCAAAAAACTGTCCGGAATTTAGCATTAGATCTCAAAATTTCAAAATCAAGTACATGTGTGCTTAAAAGGATTTTTTTAAATTAGTATTATTTTAAGAGTTTCAGTTATTTTTTGTGACGGCCCAATGTATGAATCAGTTACGTTGCCCGAAACTATAAACGTGATTTTCTCGAAACTACTTTTTTCAACCTGATTGTCATGATCTTAAGTTCTAATTAACCGATTTACTCAAAATTTTGGAAAACTATTCTTTGTATATTCCTCTAGAAGAACCATGGATTTTGAAAAAAAAATATTTTCTACTATTTTTAAAAAATTCGTGAAGGTCAAAAATACGGTGAAATTTTTTTTAATTTTTTTCCATGTTTCATAATTTATGGAATTGAATTGGAATTGTCTTTATTAATTAGGTTTTTTTGTTTTCAAAACACTACGAAGTCTGAAGTTTGGGCTGGCCCACTTCACAACATCGTAACTCGATGAATTTTCGATTTTTTTTTTCAAAATTATTTTGTATTTAAAAATTTATAAAAACTATAGAAAAAAATTCCTAGTGAAAATGTTGTTGTTTTTTTTTGATTTTACGCGAAAAAACGCATGAAATTTAAGCTTTCAAACTAGAAAACCCCCTCAACCCAAAACAATGTGTTGCATTTTCGATCGCGCGCGACTCAATCGCCAGTGGGCGCCTGGCCTTAATCGACCCAATATTTAATGTTTTGCCTTTTAAATCATAGTCACGAAATTTTTCGCGGATTGAATTCAGAGCTTAGAATTAGTTGGGGAGTCGTAGGGTCGTGTGTGTCAATATCGTATGTGTTGGTGTCGTTTAGGTAAAACGTTTGAGAACCGATTTTGCTCCATGGTGAACCATATTTGTTAGTTTTATAACTGCATGAGGAAAAAATCTGAATTTGTTTTATTTTTAGTAATAAAATGAACGATTTTTTATTTAATAAAGTTTAAAAATATTTAGAAAAAAACGATTAAAAAAATAATCTATTAGTTAAAAAAATCTGCGAAATATTCATCTGAAAATGAAGGAACACAATGTAATAAAATAAAATATTCATAAATGTATTTTCTATACAGATCCAAATTATTTATTCAAAGATATAAATACAAATCTTTTATACATAGGATAAAAGGAATTTTTAAAAAAGCTTCTAAAGTTTAAATAAATAATATGAAAGTTCAAGCATAAATTATTATTATTATTTTATTTATTAGCACAATTTCGAAAGGAACATATAAATATGATGATATATTATATTATGAAAGACATGTTAAAAATGTTGTTAAATAAATAGGGAAGAAGGAATGTTAAATTCAATAGAAAAAAGTTTTCAATTTGGTTCGACCATTGACAAATTACTTTCCTAATTTTATGCAAATGAATTTAATTTGGATAGAATGAAAAAATTAAATTGATCAAAATCAAATTTAATCGGAAGATTGCTGACAATAAAATTAAATATCACATATTATCATGTACATATAAATGTACATGATAATTAATGTACATGTTAATTATGTATATAATATACATAATTAAAAAATATTAAATTACTGTTTTTATACAAAGTTTTGTATTTATTATATTAACAATAAATTTATGCAAACAATATCTATTTACAAAAACAATATTCAATTATAGCTAAAGAACATCCATATTTTAAAACAAAAAATATGTAGTACTCGAAAGTTTAAATAAATGTTGAGTGATACACTCACTTTTTGATAACAGTACAGTTCCATCATTTGAATGAAAAAAAATTCATTACGTATTCAATTTAATTGAATGAATAATGCGTCGATTTTGTTTAACATTCAAAATACAATTATTTCATCTGAAACAAACTATGTATCAAGCGTAACCAAAATATTCATTTATGGAGGCTATTATATATTCTAATAAGGTCTGCCGTTTTGTGGTCTGTCGGGCATTCTCGGAGGGACATTGGGTACTGGACGACTGAAATGAAAGAATAAAAAAATCAAAAGATACGAAAAACTTTTCAAAATCAATCATAAATTAAATGTTTCTGGTTTTTTTTTAAACGCATAATTTATCTGCCAAAATAAATACTAAAGGAAAATGTATTAAAACCATCTAAATGATCAACTATTTGATATGAGATGAAATACGAAATGAGTGCGTAAGATTATGAATGCATATCGTTAAGCTTTTTTATATATATTAGTGATATTTTATAACTGTTTGGATAGACTACACGTAAAATGAAGGAATGAATATGATATGAAGATATTGGCGGTACTTCTAAAGTTACTATCGTACTTACCGACTCCATTTCAAAGAATCACTAATATAAAAATTGAAAAACTTTATATATCAAAGGATGATTTTGATTCGTGTTAAAAATTAACCGATGCACTGATCAGATTATTTGAATAAAGCACATACTTACCATGCATCTTCATTTTTTATGTAACGATTAAGAAAAAATAGATTTATTAAGTGCATGTTAATCAAAAATTATTCATTTAATGAATACAAAAAAAACCACTATGAAGATTAATAAAACAATTAGGATCGAAAATAATTAGTCAATAAAAAAAGCGATTACTTGTTTCAACATGTATTATTTTTTTTATAATTTTTATAATTCATAATTGTGTATTTTTCAATAATGTTTGCAATACAGTCTCTACATGCTAGAACATGTTAGTGTTTAAATGCTTACAGTAAGTAGTTAATTTCATATACAACTATATATTATATATATATGGTGGAATGTAACAAATATAGCATTGTAAGACACATCCCTTCTAGAAAGGACAACGCGTGAACGAGGATTCACATCATGCGTTTATATGGAAAGCGTTGTGACAACAAACGAGTGAACGAAGCCTAATATTTTGCAAATCAACTCAGAACAAACAATGTATATGCTTCTCTCATAGACATCATCATTATAATACATGTGTTGAACATTATTATTTATATATAATATATATATAACATGGAATAGTAAAGACGACAAGAGTATTTTTAAATTACACATTGATTTAAAAAAAAAACTCAACAGAAATATTCTATCGAGCTGAGTTTTCACGAGCAAAAACATTTTTTTTCAACACACAACAATCGTCTGCATTTTATATATACCTATATCAATAAAAATTACGTTATTTCTAATTAAAGGCATAAACAGATATCGCCAAAACTTATAATTACTTTTTGTAAAACATGATTTCAATTTTATTAAAGGCTTTGACAATTTTTATAAAAACAACATAGAACTATACAAAAATATGTAAGCCTTTTGACTGTTGTCTTGTCAATACAACAATATTCATTTCGTAAACATCCAACATCACGACTGTAATCGAATGATTTAATACTTGAACCTTCGGTCCATCGTTAATGTATTGAATGAGCGTTAAAAAATAAACTAATGAAAAAGCCTCTGTTTTTTAAACGGATGTTCATAAGAATCGCATTAACTGACTTTTTTTGTATAATATAGAATATATAAAACAGATTACACATTTGGGTCTGTTATGTACAACATCTGTGTACAAATGAAAATTGAAATACGCACAATTTTCTACTTGGCCACAAATATAACTATACAAGATATACAAATCTAAATATCCAATTTCATGAAGTACAATACTAACAGCATTTTATACTCGAAACAATCGTTGAATACGGCAGATGCAATAAAAATACTCTTGAATGGTTTAAATGATTTTATTTGATATATTGTATTTTTTTGTATTTGTGATCACAAATCAGAAAAAAAATGAACACAACGGCGCTGTTAGTTTGTTCCTCGTAGAAATAACTTTACCTCAATAATTGACTAATATTTAAATATTTGAAAATGAGATGAAAATATTCTCAAATTTTTGCTACAAAATTTGATTGCTCAATATTAATATAACTGGTGATGAAAAATATCGATGAATCGATAACTTTTCATTTGTATTCAAGTATTTGTGTGGGTACGTGTAGTTTGTTGTTCATGCCAAAAATGATATAATTTGTTTCAAAGGAATCGCAACAACGAAAAGTTTTTGCTTCAAACAACTGCGTTTCACAGATAACAATAATGAAATCGCCCCACTCTTATTAGTGTAGTGTACTAAAAATATGCTACGCTCAAAAAATAGGTGCTGATACATCAAAATGTCAAGCGTTTTTATCATTATACTTTAAAATACTAATAACAACAAATTTACAAACAGTATATTTTATATACATACATAAATTACTGAATAAATCGTCACAATATTCAGGAAAAATTATATAAAATTTATCACGCTGGTAATGCGTGATAAATTGAAATCATTCAAAAGCAAAAACTAATGTTATATTTTTAATTTTTAATGAAAAGAAACCTTTAGAATGTCAATAAACATATTTCAAATGAAGCAAAATTATATGGTTCAATATTTAAATATTTCACCCCACGGAATTCTATTTTCATATATAATATATAGCACTCTCAAAATTGTTTAACAATCTTAAATATTTCAACATTTTTAGTATATATACTCTTTTTTTATTATATGCAAGTCACTTTAGAGAACAAAATATTTATTACACGGTTCAAACATGAGTTAGTTCGAAAATAATACTTTTTTAAAAGATAACCCAAGCAAATAATAAAATTAAAATTTAATTTTATATTAACTGATGAAGATTGTTTTAATGATAAGAAAATATATTTGTTTCATGATATATTAATATAGTTATTTTCAAACTTAGTAAATAAAAACATTATTGCTTCGATTATGGTGAAATTGCAATATCAAACCATAAAGTAAATTATTTATATTTTTATGCATAGCATTTCTTGTAAAATATGAGTAAATTTAACGATCATATAATGGGAGTATTTTTGGTAAAAAAGAATAATATAATGAAATATCCGTACAAAAGGAAACATTTGCTTTTCGAAAATGAAAAGGACAAAAATTTCACAAAAGATCTCAAATTTATTACTCAAATAAAAGTTAAATGAAATATTAATTTCATCAATTCACACAAATAGTATATTTAAAATAGTAAAATCATAAAGTTTAGCTCCTTTCAAATAACAAACACTTAATTTGAGCATATTACAATGTTAGAGTTAAAAAAAAACTGTCCTCATATTATACAAATATAATAGATATATCACATACGATATAAAACAATATTTTCGTTCATACATTGCCTTAATATAAGCAGAATTTCATATGTTCAAACAAGAGGCGTAATATAATTATTAACAAGTCGTTACAATATGTTTATATAGAAGTAAGATAAATATGCTGCTTATCAGACCAGTATTGTCCAAAAATGATATGATGTTTTTTATGTTATTCAAGATTTTTATCTACTATGAAGGTCCCGATCTGTGCAATTTTATTGCGATAATCAATATATGTATAACCCATATACAGAGAAAGTTCGGAGAAGGGCGGTAATAGAAAATTCTTTATTTTAATTGGTAATCAAATGATAAATTCGAAATATAATCACTTAAATTTCAAAATTATGTGACTAGAAATTATATAAAGAAGAATCAACAAAACGGAAAACACAAAAATATGTTAATACGAACTTTCAATACTAACGAAAATACTTTCCGATCGATTAGTATGTTAATATGTTGCCATATTAAAAAAAAAAAACTACACTACGAAACAAAATGGAAGTACATTACGGAATATCGTACATATACGATTTATCATTGTACAATTGCAAAGATTCAACAGGTTAATTATTACATTATAAACAGGTTAATATAAAAAATTAAAACGGCATATCAGGCAAGACATGAAGGAAAATTTACTTGAATCTGGAAAAAGCATTGCCGAGTTCGTTCATTGCGACATTGGTGACTGCTTGTCCGACCGCTTGATTGATTTGGTTGCGTACGTTCGGAGGCAACTGACCCATCACGGCGCCCGCTCCCCCGCCAGGCCTCCTACCCCATTAATGGTAAATAAATTTATTTAATTTGCAAAGTACATATATGTATGTATAATTTGGTAAATATGTATGTACAAAAAATGTATATATATAGAGTTACAATGCATATCGACCGAGTTAATTAGTATTTTAATTAATGTTATAACTGTTATTCGATGCAAATGCTTTTTGGTTATCGAGAAATCATTAGTTATTATAATAGTCCCAATAATCATAAAATAATATATTATTAATGTTAATGAAAATAAACTATGTACATAATATTCAAAATATTGATTTCATTTCACTTCACTTCTCGCCCGTATAAGCTATTTCAGATAAATTGAAATAAATGATATTATGAATTACAATACATTAATATTTAACATTAATGCTAATTAATAAAAGTATCATTTTTTTTTGGTTCTCGCTTATAATGAAATATTGTTTTATAATTAAGATAAAAGGAACAAAACCAAACAACAAAATGAATTGCTGTTAATTAACAAATCATTGCAAACAAATTATTTGATAACTGTGAATCTGACATCATTGAATATACACATTTTAAAACTAGAGAAATAATGTTTAAAAAAGAACACAACACGATAAGACTGTGCTGTTCGATAAATATCATATTTTTTGTCATTGCAAAATAGAGAAGAAAATTTTCATCAACAATCAAATTGATTTCATTTTATTTTCCGACCATATACCTAAAATAGGGAATATAAGCCTATCATCTGTGTATCATAAATGTATGGAAGAATTATTTTACCCCGTTTAGTACTTGTGAAAAAAATCTTTTTTTGAATCAAAATATAAACATAGGTCAAAAATATGTTTCTTTGAATATACAAATTTTTAGTAAAATATTCTCACTGAGACAAAATTTTGAATTGCAAAATAACCGCATATCTCATTGAAATGTAATAATACAGTAAGTAACATAATTATTCTTGGGAAGAAGTTAGTTCTTCAACGCCGTCTGAAAAGACAGGACAAATAATACATATTTATTCAGCTCAGTTTAGTTTTCACATTACTCTAATGGGATGTTCAAAATTTAATGACTGGTGAAACAAAACTCAACAAAAAAAAGCAAAATTGGGTATAAAATAGTTATTGAGTGCAAAACTCATAAAAAATTCAAATATATAATCACAAAAATATAAATTAATTGTGAAAAAATTGGGCATTTATTTTTATGATATAGAGGATATAAAAGGATCACAAGAGAAGCGTTTAAATATAAAATTGATGAGTATAAGTAATCGAAAGTCTTTCAATTATATATTGATATGTACATTTAGGAATCTTGGATGTACAAATGGACTTCACGAAAAACAATACTGAGAAAAATTGAATTATATTTACAGCTTGAAGTTTTAGATTTAATTTTTGCAAAAATCAGAACATATTACAATGTTTAAAAAGATAAACAGACATTCAAATCTTTGTTTTCTATTTTTGATTGTTCCATCAAAAATAAAATAAATACATTATTATTTCCTATGTATATAAAACTGATTTACAAGAATAAAATAATTAAAGGAAATATTTATATTTTAAACAAATCTTTTTAGGTTAGAATATAAAATTCTTTGTTTATTTTTAAGGTAAGGACAAGATGAAAGAAGAAGGAAAAAAATACATAACAAATTACATATTGATTTCTTAAAACAAAATAACCAAAAAAAGGGTTTCTAAGACTGCATAGCCATTGCAAACATTTCAATATCATTAATAGTATTTTAAATAATACCTATAACGTTAAATGAATTGCTCTAAATATTCCTATAAAAAATTATTATTTCTTAGTGAATCGAATTTTAAATAACATACAAATTATAAATGCAAAATTCGAAAAATAAAACCAATTCTGAATAATTTCAATACTTTGTGAGAGGTTAATACTGTATATTTGTAGTCAAACAAAACACGTTATTTATGTGATTGATTTTTTCAAGCATTGTAAAATTATATATATAAACAGAGGTATAAAAAGTCCGAAAAACATGTTGTAGCTTTCGAAATACTCAATCCCTTTATAAAAAATGTATTTCCAAATGATTTGAATAAACCGAGTAGTAGAATTGTGAATTGATATGTCATAAACATATTCAATTTTTTTCTCAATAAAAAAAAACATAAACTAAACTAATATTAAAAAGAGAAATTAATATTTCATACTTAGAAATATCCCAATTTATCCAAACAAAATAAAAAGATTTCCACTTAAAAACATTTATCAAACACCAGACACAATAGATAGACATATACCGAAGAAAGACCGACACAGAAAGAACATTATCGATTTCGCCCACATAAACGCTTCAACATCACATAAACGCGTCAACATTATTTAAAAAGCTACAACACACCAGACCTGTTTGCATCATTAAAATGAAAACAGACTCGAAACAGAAAGAGACACAAAAGTAGAGAATATAAAAAATCACACTTACGTAGGTATAAGGGGTGCAGCGAGCGGTGGTTGAGGTCGGCCGCCAGGTACAGGGGGTGCTGCGCCTCCGGGGCGAGAAGGTAACGGAGGGGCTGGCCGCCCAGATTGCGGCGGAGGTGGTGCACCACGAGCACCGCCACCGCCGCCGCCGCCGCCTACGCCACCGCCACCTCCCGCTCCACCACTGTTTAAGCTTCCGCTACTACTTCCGAGCGAGCCTACATATCACAGAAATAGTTATAAAAATCGGTGCGTTTAGATAAATTGTGAATGTTTATTGAAAAAAATATATATTGAAATAATTGAAAATGTAATAATTGAAATGGTTATACCTGTTTTGATAATAATACATGAAAATATATGAGTTTATCGAATAACTATTAAGGCTATAATTTCACAGCATTCTAAATTACATTTAACGAAAGTATTAAAAAAAAAAAATAGTAAATGAAATAAACATGTGAAAATTATAAAAATAATCGTGTATATGAAAACGGTGCTTAAAATAAACGAAAAGGGTAACTCCACACATGCATTGCTAAAAACATCACAATATTTTGCGCTCTACTTCAGCGGTGATTATTCTAGGTGCTTTTCGATTGAAACTATCACAAAGAGATTCAGAAAATTAGACGCAACCAACATACCAAATTACAAATTAACGAAAACTCTTTAACGAGTCGACGGCTCAACTTAAAATCTCTTTGAACAACAAAATAATCCAATCTATGGCAGAAGTGTAATGTTTTTATTAGGTTCAACTTGTTATTTACCCAAGATTTTTAAAAACTTAGTGGGTGATTCTAAGCAAGCATGTAAAAAAAACCTTGGTGTGCAGGTGGAGCCCCACGACGTGGACCCCCCGGACTAGGTGGAGATAATCGTGGACTCTCACCTCCAGCATTGGCCAGCCAATCGTTCTTAATAGGAGGCGGAACTGGTGTGCTTACTGTCGCCATTGACACGTCTCCGATTATTCTTAGCGATTCCTTACATGTGTGATACATACGCATCATTTCTTCACGCTTGATGGCCTCTTCGGGACTCTCTTCCATCATTTGCGACTGGAACATTCGATAAAGACGGTCACATTCGAAACAATAAACTCAAGTCGACAATGTGTGAAAAATCGATAATACCTGATCGCCTGAAGCGTACAAATGGGCTAAAAGTTCCCCATTAATAAAATCTTTGGCATTATTAATGATAATCATCATGATAGTTTTGGGGACCAAATCTCGTGTCGTTTTCGTCACGATTCTCATGTAAGAATCGACTAAATTTCGAATGGTTTCAACTTGTCTCTCAAGTTGTGGATCCATGCTGCTCGTAGGTTCGTTTTCGCTGGAGCCCTATATTTGTTAATGGTTATTAGCAATTCCAAAGAGAAAAACATGCATATCAAAATTTATATTTGGACAGTAGATAAATTAAAGATATTTTTTAAAATAACAGCTTTGAAAAACATAGTTTCAATCACATATTGCAAATTAAATTATTCGCCTGAACCTAAAATTTTGACGAAAACATAAGAAAAAATCAGATTAATTTAAAAAATATATTCAAATTATCGGTAAGATCAAACACGGTTGCTCGACCTATGTTGCGGGGGTATAAAAAAAAATACATGAATCAAAACACAAAATAATCAATACTAAGCTTGACAATTCATGATCAGTTTGATTAAGCACTACTATGAAGTTGTCACCATTAAATGTGTGTGTCTGTGTACATTTCAACGCTTTTTATAAATACAAAAAAATATGAACATGATTATTGTGCAGATTGGAATGATAAGAGGTTGTCCAGAAATAAGGAAAACTTTTTATAAGATAAATGATTTCAATGAATACTAGTCATGAAAAGTACTTGTCAAGAACGGACCTTAGTATTGGCATTGTAAAAAATAATCTTATAAACATAGTTTTGAAAATAAATTTCACCAGTTTTTAAACAATTTCCCAACCCTGTGGTACTGCACAAAAACAATTTGACAATAATTACTCGATTATTCATTTTTTGTATTATAGATAGTCAAAATAGTTGATATAGAGTATATTTCATATAAGGTAACAAAATAAACTTATAGAAAAACAATAACTATCTTTTTGATCATAAATATATCTAAAAATAATCTGAACTAAATTCAAAAACAAGTACAATTTCAATTGTAACATTCCAAATTAATATACTTTGCAAACAAAAGGAAATATTCAAAATTGAGAATAAATATATGTGAAAACTGTTTTTGTTAAAAATGATGAAATATATGGAAGAACTCCAGTACTCACTCTTTCATACGAATCAAGCTGCACAAGCAGAAAGCAAGGAATGAAAGAAAAACATGTACCAACACACACAGATAAAATATGTTATAGTATTAAAATAGGAAATCAAAAAAAAAATACTAGATCAAAATTCGGATTAGTATTTTTTTTTCACGTAAAAATAAAACTCAATAAATAAAATTGGGTATTTCTGTGATTTTTCTTTTGGAGAAACACCTACAAACCTTTTGTTCCTTAAAGGAGAAGAAAAAGGGGAACTGATTTCAATTATTTGGCTATATCAAAAATATATAATGTAAATGCACAATAGAGAGATTTCATTAGACATGGAGCATATAGTTTTCATACCCATATACTAATATCGTATTTTTCAAGAACATTTGTAAAATACAAATTAAAAATAAAGAAATTGACATATCAAAAGTGCAAAATACCTCATCTCCGTTAGAAGATTCAACATTCTTTTCAGGATATACTCCAGCACGAAGGAACGACGCTTTCCACGAGTCAACATCGTCTTGATTCTCACAAGACAATTCAAGTTGTTTGAAATCCTTGGATAGTAATTAAAAAAAAACCCACATTATCATCATATTATTTTTAATATTCCACACAGAAAAATAGAAGGTGATTTACTTTATAAACATTTCGACCTTCTGGATTGAAAAGTGCAAACATGTGTCTACGGCTCATAAAACCTTGCTCAATATCCCTTAGTTTCAAACCGTTCAAGGACATCATGTACTTCTTGTCGCGTTCTTCCTCATCTTTGAACCATGAAATGCTTTCAGCGGTCAAAACGAACCAATAATCTCGGGATCCTCCTTAATAAATCCAGATTAGTATAAAGTAATAAAATAACTACAAGTTAATGTTTCCGAATAATATACCTTTCATTATTCCTAAGTTGTGTATGCACATGAAACCTTTCCTAATAACTTGGTTTCCAAGTTCTCCACGTGTGTGCGTTTTAGAAGCGTTTTCTGATTGGTTTTGTGCACTGAAAGATTATTTCATTTCAATATGTGTTTCTACTTAACTGTGTTTAATAATATTAATATTTTATTATTACTAACTTAGCAAATCCTATGAAATCTTCATGATTAGTGTTCATATAAGCTAATTCACAATCAATCAACATTATGAGCTGTTCTTTGCAAATTTGTTCTCGTTGACGCACATGACCAGTTATAATACGTTCAGTTTCTTCCCTAAGTCGAGGATATCTGGACATCTGAAATTTTTTTTAGTCATTTAGTAAAAATGTAACTATGAATCAATTTCGAAAGAAAAAAAAACAATTATTTTTACCCTATCTGTACAAAATCGAACTACATTGAATAATTCTTGTACAACCAAATCAACACATTTGAGTGAAGGTTCTTTCAAACGACTGATTTGTTTTTTTACTATTGCTTCAAAAGCCATGTCGGGAGTGAAAAGACCAACCTAAGAATCATTTACAATTTAGTACAAAAAATAAAAACCGATACAATATGACACATTTTACTATAAACAAAATATACTAACCCTAATACCGTGAATGTTTCTAATAGCGAAAGCAATTTCCTTACGCAACTCTTTTTCATCGAATTCCATTTTGACAATTTCAAAAGGAAATCTTTCATGGAAAAGACGATTAATTTTAGCTCCACCAGACAATTCATTTGTGTTAATAAGAGCGGATCCTGATCCCTCAATAGTTCTTTCAAAGTCAGATTGTAGTTGTTGGATCATCCTGAAAATAAATAGAATGAGTAAAAACCATATAAAAAGAGCTAGATATTATGAATTTTGAAATAAAAAATACAAACTGAAGCATAGCTTTTGTCTTGACGGATGGATCTCCTGGTTTGAAATATTTATATTGATCAACATCTTTTTCCAACATCAACAGTTGTTTTTGAAGTTTGTCACGTAGACCGGGTAAAGTATCACGAATGTGATTTGTGAGCTGTTGATTCAAAACGCGTTGAAGATATGGAGTTCCAAGTCTATCAGCTAAGTGACGATATGATGGATGACTAATGAAAAAAAAGAACAAATTTTAGGAAAATATTCAAATAAAATTTATTCAATAGTAATGACTGAAAATTTTTCAAATACCTTATGAAGAATTTCCTTTCGGCTCCCATAGCCGCGTTTATATCTTTTCTTCCATCGATATCTTTTTGGGAACGATTGACTACTCCGATGTATCCTCTCCTTAAAGGCAGTAATTTATTTTCAAGAATATCTCGTGCATCTGTACCTTCGTCCATAAGATCAAGTTTTGTTATCACACCAATAGTACGAAGACCTGAAAATTAAGTTATTAAGTTAATAACGACCCATACAAAAAAAAAAAATTACAACTTTACCTTGAGGGTCGACTTCTTTTGCTAGTTTCAAAGCATCAGAGTTAGCTAAATCTGTATTGGCAGGAGTGACTGCAAGAATTAAACAAGCTTCTCGTCGGATAAATTGGAAAATCATGGCTTTGATTTGATTTTCAATATCTGCAGGTTGATCTCCAATCGGAACTTTAGTTAAACCTGGCAAATCTATCAATGTTAAATTCAAAACTGAAAAAGAATAAATTAAATTTTATTTTGCATTTTTTACATTAGATAATCACAAATAGTGAGAAATAAGAAAATCTTCATACCATTGGGTGAATAAACTCTCAAGTTAATTGGAACATTAGATATGCCTTTGTTGCTTCCAGTGATTCGATCCGTTTCAGCTTCGATCTCTTGGCGTACTTCATTGAAATCAACAAACTTCTTCCCTTTGCAATGCAAAAACTCTGCATATTCTGTAATATAATTTTTAATATTATATTTTTTTATTTTCAAATAAGTACAGCAGCTTTTTGTTTGGTTAACAAGTTCATTGTTCATCTAATCAAAGACAATTTCATGATTCATTCTTGAATAAATTATTCATTTACACTAAATTGTCACTTTTTTTTTTAAATGATATGAATATAATATTTGAATTGTAGGAAAATAATATTCAAGCTTAACTGTCTATGAATTCGATAAAATATATTTTTTTTTAATATGAAATTGAATCTATTGTAAAAAAGCAATCAATCTAATAAAATCCAATGTGTAAATAAAAATAGACATTGCTTCTTGAAATTAGTCCAGACTTGAAAATGTATAACAAAAATAGATACTGTTCATCACTTAAAATTCTTATGAAGACATATGAACACTAAAAGTAAAAAAAAAAATTATTTTAACTATACATAAATGATATTATTGTAATTTTATACAAAAATGATTTAATTTTCAGAAGAAAATTTAACCATTCACGATTGAAAACTTTAAATGATAAACGCACAACTCGTAGATAAGCAACAGGATATTAGTACTAAATACAACAGTATTCTGATAATGTACACATTTCCCTACTATATACACAATGAACATTGAACTGAAACGAAATGCAACACCGAGTTATCAATTTTCGGTGGTAAGCAAAAATAAATAAAGAAAGAACGGAAAAACGATTGGGTTAACGAAATAATAAAAAAAAAAATACAATAAATTAAAATTGGGGACTCATTCCTACAATTCCAGTATCTCATTCGTTTTGAGTCATTGACCTTTCCATAATGAATTTCAAACAATGAAGGCGATATTTTCGGCAAAGGATTCAACAATTGTATGAATCGGATTCGAAGTTATAAAAATTATTGCAGCGTTGTTTAACAACACAACAATTTAATATGCCTATACTAAGATAAAGTGACTCAATAAATGTGAATTCGACGTCATCACAACACGCAAACTATAAAATCATCATCAAAACTGGTTTTGAGGATAAATCTCACGAATTTGACGGCGACTAGACGTTTGCCCAAACGACACTGGCACACACCGACAATTGAACGACTAAACGATCCATTTATCTTTATAATTTATTTTGGTTAAAGTCGCTAACCACCCATGAACGTACCAACCTCCCAAGCGGTGTGACACATACATATACAAATCCAGTTATAAGTTTTAAGTTGGTACCCTGCATTCATGCACACATTCGAATCCAAGTTTTAATGTTAAACGTCAGTTGATTATTTCTATACGAAATAGAACCTAACGAATGAAATTGGGTTTTATGTTGATGGATTGATCGTGGTGTTGAATACTCTAATGATACTGCTTCAATACCTGAACAAAAAGTTTCGTACGACCAACTGTCAAACTGCGAATGAGTATAGGTGCATGTAC
>JAOXNN020000090.1:908282-931558 GCA_028571205.2 Hydropsyche betteni | reverse complement strand
TGTTTTAAAAGAGCCGTTTTCATTTACTCGGTAGTTTTTTAATGAATCGTGCAGGTTTTAATATTTTAAGATAGTAACATTAGCCAGATATCACCCACAAAAATTTGACAGCTCACTGAAAATTAATGGCACCGGTACGACGTTTTGAAGATTTCGTCATCGTCAAAAAAGTTTTGAGTTCATTTTATAATATTTGTTTTTTAACTTTTATATGTACAAATCTAATAATTATATAACTATACTGTAACTTTATAAATATATTAGGCCTTATAATAACATATATATTTTGCCTGCAAATCAAAACTTTATATTAATTTTCTAAGTTATGTTTCTTGAGAGGATATGTTTTGAAAGAGCCGGGCTGCAGTTTGGGATGGATTCTTACAGAAATTCCTAAATATCAATGTATAACAAAAACTTCCGAGCACACCCGGTACGTCTATTAGTCGGAGAGACATTGGCCCTGGAATAGCTCGGATCTCGATGCTAGTGACTCGTAATGAGGGTAGCAAAAGCGTTTATACCTATTTGTCGCCAATTTTGCAACAGCACGCCCGCTCGAAGGTTAAATAAAACAAACACTGTCACCTGTCGAACTGACAGATGGATCTTGCAGAGCGACAACTTTTAAGACAAAATCTGGCTCTCATAACTTTAGGTGGCTCTTTCAAGGTCTATGTGTTACGAAAGAGCCGAATTTAGTTATTCCTATAAATGATTATAAGTCTAAAAACATCGTGAATTTTGGAAAATATTCTATGTCATTACTTACATAAATGAACAAACAATAACTTACTACACCAATTTATTTATTTATTTATATATTTTTCCATATTATTTT
The DNA here is from genome assembly GCA_028571205.2 of Hydropsyche betteni. Taxonomy (NCBI): domain Eukaryota; kingdom Metazoa; phylum Arthropoda; class Insecta; order Trichoptera; family Hydropsychidae; genus Hydropsyche; species Hydropsyche betteni. Next base: position 930,717 of record JAOXNN020000090.1, on the reverse strand, counting down.
TCCCTTTTTTTTTAATTGGCTCTTTCATGTCACTTCTCCCCTACCCATGAAGCGTACTAACCTCCCAAACAGTGAAACGCATACATATATACAAATCCAGTTATAAGTTTCAAGTTGATACCCTGCATTCACACACACATTCGCATCCAACTTTTGACTTCTTAACGTCAGCCGATTATTTCTATACGAAATAAAACCCATCCCAACCTAATGAATGAAATTGGCTTTTGTGTTGATGGATTGATCGTGGTGTTGAATACTCTAATGATACTGCTTCGATACCTGAACAAAAAGTTTCGTACGACCAACTGTCAAACTGCGAATGAGTATAGGTGCATGTACGTGTATAAACGCGTTTTACCGCTTGGGAGTTTGATACGTTCATGGATGTTAAGCGACTTTTGCCTTTACTTTAATCATACTATTTCGAAATTTTACGTAGATTTTGTTCTACGCTTGGTTTTCTAGGATCGTGCATTGCCACTGTCGGTGTATGCTAATGTCTTGTGTGCTAGTGTCGTTCGGGCAAACGTCTGGGAACCGAATTAAACTAATCAACGCGCGTAATCCCGAAGCAAGGGTCGATAATGAATGTAGACCGCCATCGACGAGTGCATGCGGAAATTCTAATTTATTTATAAGCCGCAAACGATTTAGATATTCGTTCGCCATTAGACGAAAACAAACGGAACGCGTTTCGACGGAGCATCATTCAAGCGGAAAACCGAAGATAAAAACCAAACAACGGTTAATTTTATCCTGACGTATCAACAGTCCGTTCGAAAGACAATACCGAACGCCGAAAAAATAAAACATCGATCGTTTGTATCAGGGCCGTAGCCAGGATTTTTTTAAGGGAGGGGGGGGGGCAATCATTATTATTTTAGTATGCGATGCAAATATGCTGTTGTTTTTCGTTTGAAATATGATTATGGAAAGAATATTTTTTGAAGAAAATACAGTAAACCCCTGTATAACGTCATAGGGTGTTAAGGTTTTTCAATTTTAATTTTTTTGACATTTGAAAAAAATTGTATTTAAATGCATTTGAACGATATAGGGAAGGGATTATTGTAAAGGACATTTTAAAAGTCAAGGATTTAAAGTGGATTACAAAAAAAATCGCGACAATTTGTTCTGTTTCGTTGAAATCGATTGTTATTATCACTAGTAATTTCCCTTTCCTCGAAAATTATTGATTCAAAATAGACGACATACTATTTTATGAGTCAAAACCATCACCAAAGCGGTGAAACACAGGACGCACGGTCGGCGAAATGACAAATCTCCTAACAAAGCATCAATAGTCCAAAGATTATCAATAAATCTGTAAAAAAAAAAAACCCTCACATCTTCCACCAAACATCACCATCTGTAAAAACAGTCACGCGAAAACACAACTCTCTCAAAGCACAATTCACAATTCCGAGGGGAACAGGGCCCCAATGCCCCCCCCGGCCACCTTCCGCAACATTCAATACCCACTCGAGATATCATCGCACGACCGAGCGAAACCGAAAAAAAAAAAACGCGCACAGATAACAACAACAAACCCGAAACGGCCGAAAAGCGGCGATCCGCCGAGATTCAATCGCGATGAATCATCGAAAGCCGAATAACGCGCACGTAACGCGTCACGCCCGCCGAACCGTCGCTTTTTTCGCGCGATGGCCGCCGCCGCCACTTTTCAAACTCGAAAACGACATAGAGATCGAAAAACGCTTCGGGAAACCCGCGCGCGCCATTGTGCGTCCTTTGGCCGGGCGTCGTGGGCGGTTTTTTGGACGCGCGTCGAACGTTGTGTCGGTCGGTTCGCTTTTTGAAATTTCGCGAAAGAAAGCGCCGCCGGGAGTGTGTTGTAATGGCAGAGGAGGCGCGTGACGTAACGCGTATTCCCTGATCCGATTTTCGGCGAAATCCGACAGGATCGATTCGACGTCCTTACCGAGTGTTTCGGGGTCAAGCGGTCGGTCGGTTCGGGGTTAATTAGGGTTAAGTTATCGGCCGAGCGCACCGCCAAATATTGGGATAATTTGACAGTTGGGAAATTATATGATGTATATATAAAAAAAAATCTATATAAAACATACACCCATACGTTCCAAAGATTACCGTGAAAAAAAAAAGTGCGAAACGGTCAGAATAGGGCTAGGGTTTTTAATATTACTCTGACCATTTGATATAAATTCTGACCTTTTTGATTAAAATTCTGACCAATATCAAATAAATTCTGATGAATGGGATAAAAATTCTAACAAAAATCGTATTTAAATTCTGACCATTTAAATAGTAGCCGAAAAAATACACAATGACCATATAAAAATTAAAGGTAGATTTAGACGAAACATCTAACCAAATATATAACTATGCAAAAAATATGTAATCTGGCAAAACTTCGCCATACGAAATCGTCGAAAAAACGTTGTAAATTTTCATTTAATAACTATAATTGTATATACTGGCCTGATCCGGATCTTACCAATGTAGCATAATAGTACATGTTTTATTTATTTTTAAACCGTGTTGAAGTATAAAAAATATTCGGTACTTTTTCTGGTACTGTGTTGTTAGTGTTAAAAGAATTTTGTGGTATATTTGTTTAATTGATATATCCGGATCGACGTATATATGAGAAATTTCGCTTTAATTATTTTAATTGTGCGTAGGCTTTTCGAATGATGAATTTATTAACAGTGGAAATGTTTTCACTTTTTGTAATAGTAAAAACGTTACGTGGTCGACGATATACAAAAAAAAAACAATACGCGAAATGCGATATTGCAAAATTCTCCGGACGGGTTTTCGTCACGTATTTTTCGCAAACGAAAAAAAATTGTGATAATTATCTTCATTACGGTGAGATACCGTCATGACATAATCGGCGGAAAACGAAACCTGCATGACATCACGAATTGAGCAAAAAACCCGATGATCAAAGATGCACAAGCCATCACACAAAACGTGAACGCGAAAATGGAAATTCATCGATTATTTTCCATAACAACTAATCCAAAAGATGCGCGTTTATAGATCGAAAACAGTTTTATCTTTTCGACGAACACGTAAAATATTTACAATTTACTCTATAAACAATTGTCAGATGAAGATTACTCATATGAAGATTTATGATTCCCGGCGAAGAATCCGATCGATTAGGATGTTTTGTATGAAACTTTTATTTAATTACAGTGATCCCCCTATAACGTCAAGATAGGTTCGACGTTATAGAAGGGAATTTAGGAAATCAATAAATGAAACATTTTCTTTTTTTTTCAAACATTTTTCCGAGTCAATTGTTTTTTTTTTAAATTTGAAAAAAATTGAATGAATACATTTGAAAAAATGACGTTATAGGGGGATTACTGTACATTTCTTTGTTGAATATAAATTCGTTATTACAGTAAATCTCCCTATAACGTCAAGATAGATTCCGCGTTATAGGGAGGCAAGGTTTTTCGATTCTAATATTTTTTTGACATTTTCAGGTGTTAACTGCTTGTTTCAAATGAATTTGAATTCGAACGCATTCGAGTGATATAGGAGGTTTACTGTATTATTAAAAAAATATGGTCGACGGTCGAGTTTTTATGACTCCTTGAACGTTATCGAGTAACAAGGAACGCAGAAAATGATCGTTCACTACATTTAACAAAAAAAAAATCTCGAACTGTCGAACGTCTCAGTTCACAGATCGAAAATAGTGCGTACATCGAAAAAATTACCTGCTGCATTGTGTATGAGCTGCAAAATGAGCGGACGACGAGTCACAATTCCGGAGCCCCGCGGCAAAAAGTCCCTGCAAACACAAAAACGTTAAAAAAATCGATAATCTCCAACGCGAACGTCTCGAAAACGCGTCGGCCTCCGACGTTGTTGTGAAGCGCACAAACGTCATCGGCGGTCGGGACCGAAAAATGCGCCATCGCGGATGACAGATCGATCGACGGGGCGCGTATTGATCGCGCGTCCGCCATGCACACGAACACAAACTGCGAATCGTAGCCATAGAATTACCTCCCGACGAAGTTCTCCAAGACGGAGCTCTTGCCGGCCGACTGGCCGCCGACGACCGCGATCTGCGGCAGGTCGAGCTGCATGTGCACGCCCAGCTGCGTGAACGCGTCCTGCAGCTTGTTGACGATCTGGATGAGGTGCTCCATGCCCGAGTTGCCCGCCATGGCGGCGGCGGGGCGCGGCGGGGGCGAGGGGGACGCTCGAAGCGGAGCGCCCGAAAGCGGAGCGCCCGAAAGCCGAGAGCCGACTCGGAGCCGAGGGCGGCCACTCGATACGGCGACGACGGCCGAACGCAGCGCGCACGCGTGCCAACGTGCGAGACCGACGCGACGCCCGCACACTATCCGCTTCGGTTTGTGCGCTGTTTTTTTTTTTAAATATATTATTAACATTTCGATTGTCGATTTTGGATTTTTTTTGATCGGTCGGATTGTGGGGTTTCGATTTTTATATTTTTAGACAATTTTTTTTTTTGCAAGACTATATTATCGCTTCGTTTTTAGAATTATTCTAGAACTAGTATATGGGCCCGATGTTAATAACGTCGGTTGTGGTTTTGTTAAGAAACGGAAAACGATGAAATGTGAAAAAATTCGAAATGTGTACCCGATTTGAATATTTAATTAATAAAATCAAAATAGTTCATTTGTTATATGTTTGCGACATCGTCGCCATTATCAACATCACCATAATCATCATCATCATCATCATCATCACCAGCATCATCGAAAAAAAGAAAAACAAAAAGTCGAGAGTGTCATCGACACAAATACACAGACGGACAGACACATAGAAATCCGCTATTATATATAGGGGATCGTAATTAGTGATCGAAATCGAAGAATAATTCTAGAATTCGAGATTTATTTTTTTTCAAAATTAAAACCAGAATATTTTTTCTAAAAATAAAAGAGACTCATGAGCAGAGCTTCGAACCGTATTTTTTTTCGTTACAGTTCGAAAAATATATAGTAAAAGCTCCTATAACGTTTTGCGGCGTTCCCCTTATAACGTCATTTTAAAACAAAATTAAATTTGTTTCAAATGTATTTGAAACAAGCAATTAACTTGTAAAAATGTCCAAAAAAAATAATATTGAAAAACCTAAGGCCTCTATAACGCGGAATCTATCTTAACGCTATAGGGGGGCTTACTGTAACTCAACGAATTTATATCAACAAAGAAATGACGTTAAGAAATATTTTCATATAAAACATCCTGATTAATCAGATTTTTATGAGTAATCTTCGCCTGACATTTTTTATGGTTCAAAGAAATATATTTAGCTTCAGTTCGGCTCCGAATTTTCAAAAAAAACCTACTTTCCCAAAAATTCCAAAAATTATTTTGGTGCTACTTGGTTTGAAACAGAACTGAATTTTTTTTGGTAAGGTTAGAATGTGCAGAAAATTTATTGAACCCTGCGCGCATTGCATTACGCAGGTCTTTGCGGTAATCATCGGATGTTTTGGCATTTCAACTTATCGTGGATTCATTACGAAACGATAAATTTGCATAATAAAAACTTAAATTTGCCAAATTCATCCAATACGATATTCATAGTTTAACTCTGGAAATCTAATATCCATTTATTAGTGCTATGTACATATGTCGATATGTACATAATAGCAGTATTTTCAATTGAAAAAATGTAATCAACATTAGATTAACTGATTTTTTTCTTTCTAGAAGACAACGAATGGATAACATCGTCTTTTTTACAAATGCGTGATGAACCTTTTTCAAATGTAATATCAAACGTGTAGCGTTTGTTAGGGGACGTTTCGTTTTCCTTTTCTACCCTTATATTATTTCAGAAGAGTGAAAGAAACGGTTGCCTATTTTTAATTTTGTGACAGTATTTTGTATTCAGTGATAGGAACTGATCAAAAATAAAAAAAATTCTCATATAAAAGATTGTCGTAACGAACAGTTTACTTTTCATCTGACAGTCGGAATGTTTATTTGTTGTCAAAAAATTTACTGATTCCGTAACCGTCCGAAAATCAATAGTTTCCGACTTGCGCAATCTGAATATAGGACAGAAAAGTGAAACTTTTAAGATCATTTTCGAGGCATCACTATCGTTCGTTAAATTCTAGCTAATATTTCTACATTATAGTGTACGATAAAATGATAAGTGATCGTTCGAAAAATTTTCAATGTTAACTGTCAGGAATGCCTTTAAAATGATTTATTTAAAATTAGAAATAATATTTAATGAATTCCTACATTAATTATTTTTCAAAAATATTGAATATTGTATTTTTATTACGAATCTCGTAATACAATTTGTAGTATTTATTAAAATAAGAAAACTGAAAAATTTGACGTGTTAATATCGATTATGATAGGTTTTCTCTTATTTTCTTTATATTTTGTGACTATTTGACATATGTACCGTTTTTGGTGACCAAATATTTGCGCAAATGACACTAGCGCACACGACACTGGCACACACTGACAGTAAAACACACGACACGTTTTAGGACAATTGAAGGAATACATGATGGTCAAATAATTTAATTAACGCTTAATTTATTTCAATCAAGTTATCTCTATTTTTTTCCGAATTGTGTTCTAAACTCCGTGTTGTAACGTCGTGTGCACTAGTGTCATATGAGAAAACGTCTGCGAACCGAATAATGAATAGTTTGTGTCTTGGCCAAAATTGTCTATGGTTACTTTTTGACAGTTGAAGATTGGTGGTCATCAATTTAGTTGTCTGACTCAATTTGAATTTCGAAACCAACAATGGACGAAAAATCGAGTTTGTTTTCCATAATGGCATCTGCAGCTGCGAAAAGCCCAACATTAAGTAAAGACGTAGACGAATTTGAGTACTTTGACGAATTTTCAAAAGCACAACAAAAAATTGAAAAACTTAACAATTGTTCGAGCAATCTTATTCCTTCAAATATTAAAATACACGTTAATAAAATGTTATCGGATATATCCGACGGAAAGTTTAAAGAGTATCTCGATAGGCCTTCAATTAAAAGTTCAGATGTAGATTTTAGTAATGTCACCCAAAAGTCACGTGACATAAAGTTTTTCGAAACTAGAATTAATGAATTGAAATGTAAAGTAGACGTTGATAAACTGAGTCCTGAAACTGTTTTTATAGCATATACAGTTGAAAAGCAATTGGAAGATGTGAAGACGGCTCAATGCACTTTGGAAAGATTGTTTTTGTCACTGAACAAATTGAAAAGTTCTATGAATAAATTGATTGTAGATCCAAAATTGAATGAAAATATCATGCGTGATTTGGAATTTGAAGATAATGTGAAAAGGGCTTGCGAAAAAATAAACGATCTTAACAAGGTAGAATCTATTGAAACTTTTTATTGAAACCTAAAAATTATAATTTTTTTTATATGAATATTCTTTCAGTATATCGAGACAAAGAAAAAAATCATCCAACTTTGTAGAGATCCTAACTCCACAAGTGTATCGGAACGCCAAGCAGAAAATGAATTACCAGCTGTCATTTCGATGTTACTTAAAGACTTTGAAATCGCAATGGAAAGATAAACCTATTTCTACGAAGCAATTTTTGAAAATTGTCAGGTTTAACTCAAAACATTTTTTATTCCGATTGTAGAATTATTGGATTCATTCAATCCAAACTTGAATAAAAAAGATATACTAAATAAGCAACCGATAATGTACTTTACTTTATGATAATGTATCGTCAAATCCAATAAAATATTATATTCTCTGAAAATATGATTCACCTTTTGTTTACACAAGTATATTAAGAATCTCGAATGTGAAATAAAATAAAAAATGAAAGTAAAAATAGTTCGATCGATAATAATTTTATTTGGATAATCCCTTATATTACAAGAATCCTATTGAGATAGCATTTCATATACCATATATGCATTAAACAGTATAACATATTATTTTCGTATTTTAAACTAAAATTTCTTCCTCATAGAACTTAGGGTAAGAGTGTTCGTATCATCACTACTCCACGTTACCAAAAAAACGTTTCAACATTCTACAAAATCCGATTACCCTGCACCAAATAATTAATAAAAACATCGAAAACTTTCACCTATTCCCTTCGGCTTTATCAAAATCGTACTTTTCAAATGAATGTCAAAAAGTGAAAAATGTTAATTCCAAATACAAGATGCACCGATAAAATTGGACAATGTCTAATTGGTTATGCAAAAAAGACTTCAAATACACTTTTAATTATATTCAAACATACTTAACTCTATATCTTTTTTCATTTAGACTTAATTTTGATTCAGCTTACGCTTTGTAATAAAAAAGCAAATATATATATATTTATAGTTGTATGTATAATACACTAAATGGAAAGCGTTCGTTACGTTATAAAAGCCCAAAGCTAATCAATTTGGTGGAGATTCAATTGCAACAATCTGTACCCTAAGTTTTGGAATAAATTACATTCTTACACAATATACACAAAATGTTCAGTGTAATGATATTACATCAATAATCCACTTCGAAAAACTCGAAATGCCTATATAGGTTACAATTCCATACTTATTTGACTACTTGTAAATTAATTATCATTTGATTATATTTATGTTTATTATAATTGCGCAGCAGCTGTGTTCTTTTTTTCGTATTTTATCATTAAATTAGATATTAATCTCCGTCTATCCTTTACCCAAAGGAAATTTTTTCTCTAGTTTCTCATACCACTGTCCGTTATATTAGTACACCTTTGCTCGTTCGTAGGTAGTGTACAAAGCATGGTTTGAATTGTTTGTTTCTCGGTCGCCGTGAAGAGATCAAGTACTCATGTTTGAGTTGCGATCCTATTTATATATAAATTATATGTTCTCAAATGTGCAATCTGCCATGCTATTGAAAACACAAAATATATATCTTATAAAATAGGTTTGAATCATTATAAAAATAAAATATACATTTACTATAATGACAAATAAGGAGTGTGGGACTCAAAGATATAAACAAACTTTCTTTATAAGTATGTTTATTTCTTACAAAGCAATATTAAGAATAATTATTAAAAAAAAATTATATATTTATTACATTTAGTTGCTCAAAAGCTATTGGAATAATTTGCACTATTTTACTTTAAATATGTGTCAGTTTAATTTATCGTAATTGGTTTTAATTAAGTCGAAACTGTAGCATACTATCAATGATATTTAGTGTTAAGAAACAACAATCACCGATTATTGAAATAAATTATCTAGAATTTTCTGTCATTGCCAAATCAATCATTTGGCTAGGATCTCAAATCCCATTCAAGTAAAACAATATATGTGAATTATAAAATGTATTTTTAATATGCAAGTAGACTGTTCGAGTCGTTCCATACATGTGCCGTTTTGTTAACTTGCATAACCGACTAGCGAAAAGTAATTCCTTTAAAAAATACAAAAAAAAAAAGAATTTTTTACTTTATCCCACTACTTAAAACCAGATTCTCGAGAATATTGGCACAAAGATCTAAATGTTTCACTTCCTTCATATAAAATTACATTAGAAGTACAAGGCTCACATAGAAATCGTTTATTCAAAATTAGTAACTATCACAATTCAGTTAGAGGAAAAACATTCCCTTGTGAAACGTCCATGAAATATTTTTCCTTCCACCAAAAAAATGTACATTGTGTGCATCTAATTGATGTTAAAAATCCGAAAATTTCTTCAGAATTTATTTTATTTACTTAACGTTATTTACATCCCTTTCGATATATATCAATCACATCTTGCAAATCGGGCAGTTTGTTTAATTGCCAATTTAAATACTTACATAATAATAGCAGTCTGTCATGTAAATAATCAGTTCACTCTTATCCTCAAAGAAAGTTCTATAATATACAAAATTTTGGGGAGTCGAGATGTTGCAACTCCAAATTGAATTTATACGTGTCAATAAACAATTGTGAAAATTTTCAGATTAAAAAATGTATCAACTCGATAACAACACTTTGAGAAAAGTTCAAGCTCAAAATTGAATGATATTTGACAGAAAAGCAAACTGAATATCATTCGGGAAGAATCACATAAAACGTGTTGACAATCCATGTATACTTCCCACTTTTATTTTTTATGAACGATCGAGGATTTGTGCACATATCCACTTCTAAGCCATTAGCTACCACCTCTTTACTTTTTTTAGCATATTTCGAAAATTTAATAATTATTAAGGTTAACTCAATTTAGTTTTATCACTGTCAATTTTTAGAGCACATTACAGTTAGCGAAAAGACACTTTATAGCATTTTCAACATTTTTGAGAAAAAGGTGTATATGCAAGCAAATACACGATATGCTGTATCAGCTAGCTTCAAAATAAAAATGTATTATCGTTACTACTATAATTTTTTTTTAATACTGAATTTCATTCAGTTTTCTTGTCTTGAGGAGTGTCAGTAGTACTTCCACTTGTAGTAGTCGGCGCTACAGAGATGGGAACAGAACTCTCTGCAGATGTTGTAACTGGGGTTACAGCGGTATCCTCGACACTGACCACAGATTGTTTTTGTGGTTCTGGTACTACTGATGGGGCCGTTTGAGGGGTATCTAGATACAAATATTATTTATTAGACAAAAATCCATTCATTTATTCATTTTCAGTTTATTTCATGAAATTTTGACTCACTTCTCGAAGAATTTTGTTGATAATAACTAGAATTTCCTCCAGAACCAGTATTAGCCGAGTGCCTAGCATGTGGAGGACCACTATTCGGCTGATGTCTATTGCCACCTCCTCTGTTTGAGAAAATAAAACCGTGATTAATAAAATCTAGTTCAATCATTAATAAAATTATTAAAACTATATTATTTAACAGATAACGTACCTGTTGTAAAGTTGAGATTGTGGAGGAAGTGGCCTCTGAATAGGCGGAGGATATCGTTGTTGCATCGATCCACGAGTTATTGCCATATTGATAGGTGGCTGTCTTCCATTTTGTTGGATAACCTATGTGAAAAGAGTAGATGAAAAACAACTTCATATAAGAATCTTATATATGAAAAACAAACAAATAATACCTGTTGCATATGCTGATAGGCTTGCGGTGGAGGCTGTTGAGGTTGATACTTGTGATGTGGAGGGCTGTGCTGCGTTCCTTGTTTTGAATTTCCACTTGGATTATTAGAACCAGAAATAAAACCACCTGATCCATTACCCTTACCGGATGCATTTGACATGCCGCTTCCCTTCGGCGACGGTGCACCTCCGCCGAATCCTCCGGATCCTTGATTCATCACTCCCTGCGAGAGATTTCCTCCAAACATGCCATTTTGATGATCCTACAAGACAATAAAGTAAAAATGAAACATAAAAACAATGCATGTAAGAAATATGTAGAAGTAAATGATAAGTACCTGTAAAGGACTCTTAAGTTGTTGAGGTCGAGCTAAATGACTACTGTGATCTTGTTTTCCAGTTGCGCCTCCCGTAGCACCGACATAAGTCGGCTGATGTGTTGCACGTCCATATTGTTGCTGAATAGCCATTTGGAATTGGGATGATAACATCTGTTGAAATTAATTTTTTATTTTTGAAAATGATCTAAAAACAGTTGTCATGCAAACAAGTATCCAATTATAAATATTTCTCACCTGTGAACTGAAATTTTGAATTCCGGCGTTGTTATGATTTTGATTCGGTTGACCAAATTGAATACTGTAATTGCCAGAAACATTGCCAGTTTGTTGATAAAATCCCGTTTGACCACCTATAATGAAATCGATTATTCAACCAACAAATAATATTGTATATTTTTAAAAATAAAATAGTAATATAATCAGAGGTGTAAGTGGGCTGAAATGACAAACAAATACCGAATAATCTGATTGTTTTGGATCCCACAGTTGATCTAGCATCTATTTTTAACATCTCAAAATAATTGATAATATCATTTTTGAATGTGGCTTTCAAAGTAGATGCATAATATTAAAAGAAAAAAATATAAATTACCTGCACTTTGGGAATAATATGTAGACGCAGGTTGCAATGGTGGTGGTGGAGGCGGTGGTGCTTGAGGTGCTGCTCGAACGAGTGAAGGTGGTGGTAAAGCAGTTGCATAAGGTGGTGCTTGAGCTTCATGTGGTGCACCATATCCTAAATATTGTTGAGTTTGATAAGACGTTCCTTTTGTGCCTGAAAAATGAGGTTTTATTATAAAAAATTTCAATGCTAATACTCTCTATTTAATAATATTAAAAAAAAATTACCAATGGCACCGATCGGTTGATTGCTAGGCTTGACGCTGGCTGACATGAGCGAATTGGAAGAACTCGATATAAGCACTGTACTTGGATTGGTTCCTAATTGACCCGATTGACCAAATGCAGCACCGCCCGGAGTTTGGAAAAGATTCTCCTAAAATCATCGCAATTATAAATCAATTAATTCAGAAAGTCGATATAATTTTTTAATAAGAATCGCCAAAAATTTACCATTCTATATTGATTGGGTAACCCTTGAAACATGTCTGGTGGTTGATAATTGTATGGCGTCGAACCTGTGGCATACGGTCCACTTGGATATCCGCCGTACTGACTTCGAGTTTGATCTATTTGGAATGGATATAGTCCCCCTTGAGAAGGTATCTGTTGTGACGAGTTTAACAACTGTTGTGAAGAGTTGAACACGACAGTGGGAGGTGACGGAATAGCGGGTATTCCACCATATTGACTCGGCTGATAATTAATATGGTTGTAAGTATGTTGCATTGGGGGAGGTGAAAGTCCCATCACACCTCCGACACCTTGGATCCCGCTAATACTACTCATCGATTGCAAAGCGGCAGTAGCTTGAGATAGACCTTGAAGAGAATTCTGTCCCATAAGAGTCTGCATATTTTGCAAACTTTGAGTCATTCCCTGAGCCAATGTCTGCTGAGTTGGTTTAACTTTGCAAACATTTGTCGTCTGGTTGTTGACGTTGTTATTACCGGGAGAGAAACCTTGATTTTGACCGACGTCGTTTACGTTTTGATGATCGTCAAATCCAGATGTGAATTGGGTCGCAGTAGAATTGACGCTCATATTGTGTTGTGAGCCCAATCCGTGCTGAGATACACCAAGATTGTGTTGAGTCATTCCGTGCGGAGAACCTAATTGTTGAGATAGATTGTGTTGCGAAGTAAGATTATGTTGCGACGTCAATGCAGAATGTTGAGAAGACATATGCTGTGCGCCAATGTTATGTTGAGACGACAAACTGTGCGGTGAGGAAACCGACATATTATGAGAAGTAAGAGGATGTTGCGAATGGGTGCCGTCTTCAGTAGTTTGATGTTCCATTACAGTTGGCATTGATGTATTATCCCACACCTTCTTTACACTAGCAATTTTCAAATTGAGTTCTCTGTCTGTGGACAAAGACATCGTATTCTGTGAAGAACTAATAGTATGAATAGGTCTCGGTAGTCCGATAGCTTTCGATCCTTTATCGTCAGTGAGTTGACTTAGTTCAGGATCAAAGTTGAAATGTAATTTAATTTCCGAAGAGTCTTCCGATGTTTCAGAAACGTAAGGCATAGGAATTTGAAGTGACGAAGCATCTTTAGCAGCAGATTGACTGCTGTCACTACTAATGAGATCGGTTATAAAAGGCGTGTTTTGTTTCGGATCACTAGTAAAACCTAATATTTGTCCTTCTAAATTGTCCTGACCAACAGAACCGATACCTTTTGAATTCGAACATGATTGCACTTTAATAGCACTACCATTAGAACCGATTTGAGGCCCCATAGTAGGTGAAACGAATTTTTGTTTAAATTCTGGAGCCGTTTTATAATTTGTATTTTCAAATATAATAGTTTGAACTGGCGGAGGTGATGACGATTCGTCGAGTAAACCAGTGCTGTCTAAAATTGTCAGACCTGTTGGGGCTTTTTGATCGATGGATGAATTATTAGGTGTGCTTCTTTGACTTGAATGTCCCGAAGGAGTCTCAGTAATACAAATCTCACCACAATCAATGCTTCCTACAGTAGAATTTACGATATTTGTTTCATTATCCAACGCTCTCAATGTTTGACCGATTGGCTTATCCCATGCACTAATGGGCTGTGAAGGAGCTGGATTAATATCCATCGCAGAACCACCAGGATTGAAAGCTTGGTTGACAATTTGTTTCTGAATTCTTTGCTCTCTCTGTTTCATTAAACGAGGAGGTAAGTTACTCTGACGAGGACGATCAAATTGTGATGGTTTACATTGATTTTGATTAATATTCATTTGCCTATCGTGCGGTATGTTTGGTGGGCCGTTGATTTTCATATTGGGCATACCTGAATTTCCCCGCATAGTGTTATTGATGGATTTCTCGCTAGAATTCCTCGTAGTCGAGTTATTTCTTTGACTATCGGGACCTTTCGTGTGATGTTTATGTAAGCGATTGGAAGATACTTCATCTTTTTGTATGCTCCTTGAATCTTTAACATTCTTTTTGCTTCTAACTTCTTGGAAACCATCATCGACTACTTCAACTTCATCAGAATTATCTTTGGCATCTATTTTCTTATCTTTTGCAGATTTTTGGTTTATCTTCAATTCAGAAAGAGTAAGTGAAATATCACTTTCATCAGCATATTTCACATCATCAACTCTATTGACAGTAACTGGAGTAGAACCAAACGGTAATATGTCTTTTTTATTTATTTGATTATTTCTATTGATATTTCCAGAAGAGTTTTGGCGATTCGGTGCACCTTGGTTTCTTCCCATCCCAAAAGCATTTTGTTTTTTATCGTTAGGTCCTTTCTGGTGAATGTTGGTTTGCGAATTTTGCCTGTTATCTGAAGAAGTAATATTTTTAGAAGATTTATTCTGTTTGGATCCACCTTCAGAATGTTCAGAAGTAGTCTCCCAAGCTTCTTCTTCCCCACTAGCACCATCAGTCTTATTTCGATTAGATTTTGTTTTGTCTTGCAATCGAGGAGGTATCCCTCGACGTTCGCGGCCAATAATTCCGGCATTTTGCGATTGCTGCTTGAGTCTTGTTTTATCATCTGAAAGTATCTCAGATTTGGGGTCGCTTTCAAGATTTTCAGAAGAAACCGAGCTGATTTGTCCAAATGGACTTTTGGAACTTTGCGGGCCATAGCCTACACAATGTATTGCGCCACGACCACGATAACCTCCACCGCCGCCTCCTCCTCCTCCACGTCCACGTCTTGAAGGTTCGCCTCTAGGAGCAAACGCTTCTCTACCTTCATTTCTATTTTCATGTCTGGGCTGTTGTGTTTGTTGATTATTTGAAGAATCTTTATTAGAAAAGCTACGGTTGTCGCCTTGAGATAATTGTGGGTTAGCAGCATCTTTAGCTGCATTGCGATTTCTTTCATCCTTTTCTTTCTTCACATGAGACTTGGGACTTCTTCCACTTCTTCTTTTAGTATTATTTGGTTGTTGATTCACTTCGTCACCTGACATTTCAGATTCGCTGTACATAGAATCTCTATTGGAACGCGAGGGTAAAGAACGGCCCGAACCTCTACGACGCGAATCGCTACCTCTTGCATTCCAATTGTTAGATCTATAAACAACGCCGGTATATCCTCCTCTTTTGCCACCTGAATCTAATCGGGTCCTACTTCCCGAACTAGATTTTTTCTCTGAGCCTGAACTACTTAATTTTCTTTCAGCTCTTTCTTTTGTATTTTCTTGATCTTTGCTTGCAGAATCAGATTTATTTTGGTCTGACTCTTTGGTTTCAAGCTTGTTGGAATCCAACACTGCAATTTTAATGCTTTCGTCAGCATTAGGCAAAACTTCGGAATCAACAATTGGGTTAGACCAAATTTTCTTATCATCTTTAATAACATGAGACGTTTGTATATCACTATTGAAAGTTTTTTTAATATTCGACTCAATATCACTTTCAGATTTCAATTTATCCTTGATGTTTTCGTCGTTCTTTTGGGACACATTCTTTTTATGTGAATAATTTCCTCGTTTGCTGTCATCAGAATCAGATTTGTAATCTTTAGGATTGGTAAGATTATCTCTATAAGTATGAAATGAATCACTTTTCCCAGGATCACTTTTATCTATAAATTGTTTTTCAGAATGACTTTTTGAAGTTTTGTAATTCAAAGAATCTTTATCCTTATCATAAGATTCAAAAGGTACTTCAGTCAAAGTATTATTTGTTATATATTCTTTATCAAAACCATCAGACTTTTCTTTAATTTCTCGAGAATTTTTGGAAATAACTTCGAGATTTTCAGTTTGTTTATTAGAATCAATTTTTTCATCTCTTCTATCTGTTTTTTCTACAGATTTACGATCAAAAGAATCTATTTTTCTTTCAGAAAAATCTATAGAGCCAGATTTTCTCTCTACCGCATCATTTGTTCTATCAGCATTACTTTTTTGTTCATATAAATCTGAAGATTTGCGATCAAAATCATTTTTTCTACTTCCGTCAGAAAATTCTTTCTGAGATTCTCTGGAGCTTTGTCTGTCTATATCACGTGTACAAGAATTTCGTTTCTCTTTATCTGTATTTCTCCATTCATAGGCATTTTCCCTAGTATCTCGAGAATGATCATTATAATCAGAATGCTTTTTATCATCAAAATTGCTACTTGATCTCCTTTCATGATCCTTTTCATAACGGGAATCTTCATCGCGTTCACTGTATTCTCTGAAAAAAAAAAAATGCAATGATTATTTAAATATAAACTGATTCTATAAATTAAAATTCAAAGAAACAGATAAATTAAAATGGAAGTATCCAATCCAATCAGAACAAAAAAAATTAGCTTCAGATTTGTATCAGTCGGCAATTCCTATCAGAAAAGGCTCATCATTTTGGACAGGAAGAAATATATAACGCTAATTTTTTCAGCAAATATTAAATTACCTGTTGGAATGACGAGTATCGCTCGAAGACGAAAGTTTTCTTGGGGGATGTCGAGGATGTCTTGGTTCATCGGGCGTGTGTCGTTCTCTTCTCCTATCTTCAGGTTTATCAGTATCTTTCGCAGATATATCAGAATCAGTTCGATTACGTCTGAGATTACCCTTGTTACCTTGGTCTTCTGAACGTTTTCCACCACTAGTAGAATTTGAAGAATGATGGAAATTTTCCCGCTGATTTGATTTTGATGTAGGAAAGTTCCATCTATTGTCATATGGTGCAAAAGGCATTGGTGCCTTGTTTTCTTCATTTCTATGCGATTGTTTATCTTGGTTTGCAGGTCCATCAATATTGTTGGAATTCATTCTATTAAAATCTCCCCTCTCAGAACCCGATGAAGGAATTCTTTCAAAATTATGGCCACTTCCTCTGCCTTGTTGCAATTTCAAAAATCGTGGTGGCAAATTTTTTAAATTATTAGATTCTCTTTCCGACCTCAATTCCCTTTCAGATCTCATCTCTCTGTCTCTTTCTCGTTCAGTTCTAGGATGACTGTCACGATCCCGTTTCCTGTCTCTTTCTCTATCCCTATCCCTGTCTCTGTCCCTTTGACGTTCTCTTTCTCTTTCTCGTTCACGTTCCCGTTCTCTATCCCTATCAGAATCTCTGTCTCTATCTGATCCACCTCTTTCCATTCTCGGTGGGCCATTTCTGTCTCTGAAATTATCACGTTCTCTCTGGTAATCTCTATCACGGCCTCTTTCACGATCTTTGATTCCTCGACCATCACCAATTTGTGTCATTTGTCTGAATTCCGAATCTTTTTCATTACGAACATTATCTCGGGAAGTAGAACGATCCAATGCTGGCGGATGGCTTCCTGAACGTTCAGATTCCCGCAAATTTTCTGTTTTAGGCAAAGATTTACCTTGATCTTTACCATCTTGGTCCGAAATGGATGGAGAAGTCACCTAAAAATAAAAATCACATAACACTGACAACTAAATTGTTTAGTACAGAAAATATATTATCAAATCATTGAATATCATACCGAAACTGGCTGTCCAACATTTGCAGCCAACGATTGTTCCATAGCTAACTTTTGTTTAGCTACTTCTTGTTGATGTCTTTGTTCTTCCTGATACCTTCTTTCATCTTGTTGCTTACGCATTTGAGCTTTTTGAACAATCGCTGCTATTTCTGAATTATGTTGATTTTGACGAGCTTTCCAAATCTATCAAACAACAAATATAATACATGCAAAAAACATAGACTTGGGAAAAATATTAAAAAAATAATAATAATAACCTCATCATCCTCCATTGTTTTACTTATTACGGAAGAAGATTGTCTTTTTTCCGATGTTTCTTTTTCAAAGCCTCGACTGTTATTTGACGAAGACGAACTGTTATTTTTATTTAATTCATGTTTATGATGTTTAGATGGTGGATCTTTGCTAGGGCTTTCATCATCCGAAAAATTAAGCTTTTGACTGAAAACAAACAAATAAATACATGTTATTTAAACATCCGAATAGGTTATAAAACATAATATAAATTTTTGATTTCTACTTGTAATCAATTTCATCATGTGTAGCCCATCCAGTATCTTTTGCGATTTCATCCATTTTCTTTAAGACCTCTTCTCTGATAATTGGTTTTTGGATCAATTTATCAGAAACTGGAGCACGCTGAAAGAATAGATAATTATAAAAATTGTAACACAAAACATTGAAAAAAAAAAAAAAAAAAAAAACAATATTGAATACCTGAACTCCTCTAGACGCTTGATTATGTGGTTGACGAGCACCGGATAGTGGTGGACCCTGCGATACAATTGCGGGCGGAAACCCTGTGGTTCCACCCGCTCCAGTACTACCTTTGATCATCTGAAAAATTGACAAACAATTATTAAAACTCAATTCGATTACATTAACACTTCATGACGAGGATTATAAATGAAGCAGTCATATTTATTATGGTTTGCTACAATTTTTTTGGTATGTCTTAAAATTAAAAATTACTCACAAAGTTCGGAACGATGGCTCTGGTATACTGGGATGCCGTGCGTGAATCTCCACTTGCTGCTGGGCCATCGGGACCACTGGTACGTGATCCTCCAGCCGTCCAACTGCCTTCGGCTACCGAAAACAACAAATATATCAAACAACGTCCCGACGCGCGAAGATTTTACATAAAGAGGCGTTTAACGATTTGAATGTACTTTGAGGTCGGAGAGAAGCTCCAGGCGCATGTGGACCTCCATCCAGTGAAGGGAACTCGTGTTGAAATTGAGCTGTACGTTGGGGAGGCAAAGCGGCCCAACCCCCCGGGAACGGTCCCGCATGCTGAAGGGACTAAAAACGGAAATAATTGAAGTATTAGTTTACCATCGCAAGGAAGTGGATTTGTTAAGGTAGAAATTCGACAGACTGTGATGTTCTGAGGTTGACATGTTTGATTAGAAGTAGGAACAGTAGTAGTAGTAGCTGATGTAGAAGTGGCCGGAGAAGCACTTCCTGTTATCGACGACGCACTACTCGTATTTCCCGCTACTTGAGATGAAGAACTAGAACTGAAAAAAATAAAATTTAATTAAAAGGAAAAAATAGAATAAAAAGCAAAAAAAATATACATACTTATTAGCAGAGGGATCTTGACCGGATTCAGTTTTCAAGGAGGGCAGATTAGCCGGACGACGAGCGTTGGGCACTTTTCCCAAGCTTTGCATGCCATGTTTACGTGACAATTGTAATTTGTTCGAGGAAGGTTCAGAACTCTCTCCCTGAAAACGAAAGAGTAACCATTATAAAACTGGATCGCGTACACCACAATCGAAACTACATTTAACACGAAAACATCAGAAATATAAGTGTAAACCATCTTCAGATATGTTTCAGACGGCAATTCCTATCAAACACGAGGATCATCATTTTGAGCATATTAAAACAAGACAATAAAAACTGAGTCAACTCACCCGATTACCGCAGTACATATGATTTATGTCAAGCTTCTGATATCTCGACGACTTCGGTGTCATAGATTTCGCTTGAGCAGTAGTGGTACCTCCGCCGGCCGGCGCCGAGAGTGCAGACATGCTGCAACTTTAACACCATTAGAGAATCAACTATACGCCCACGTATCCAACTGTAAAAACACCAACGAGCACATTAGTCAGAACGAATCAAAACACTCAATAATAACTGCAACATTTCTTACCTTTCATGTGTAACGATGACAATTGTATCCACTGCTGGTTGAATATGCAATGTGTGCGGTTTCACTTATATTTCAAAAAAAAAAAAACGGCAATTATCAATCTGAAATTAGAGAATGAAACCTTTAGTAGGTATTGTGTGGGATGTTTTTTTAGCATACGAGGGCGGTCCAGAAAATATATTTAAAAGTGGAATAATAACTTTATTTTACAATTATTCAGATATTACGATACGGTTCCCTTCAAAGTATTCCCCCTGAGAGAAGATGCACTTCTACCAACGCTGTTTCCATAGTTGATAGGATCGTTGGAAGTCTTCAGTTGCAGTGTCGTTGCTGCCTTGATGGCTTCCTTATCCCCCGAAACACCATTTTGCATTTTGGGAACAGGAGGAAGTTGCAATGGACTAAATCAGTTTAATAAGACGGGTGTTCTATCACGGCGATTGAACTTTGGGCCCAAAACTCATACATAACGAGCAACGTGTGAGCGGGCGCATTGTCCACCTGAAATTTGTCCGTCCCGGCCAGACGGTGAACAGAAATTTTTACGTAGAAGTTTTGAGACGTCTCAGAGCTCGAATGGCCCGAAGCCATCAAGGCAGCAACTGAAGACTTCCAGTGATCCTATCAACAATGGAAACAGTGTTGGCAGAAGTGCATCTTCTCTGAGGGGGAATAATTTGAAGGGAACCATATTGAAAAATCAGAATAATTGTAAAATAAAATTATTTTTCCACTTAAATACGTATTTTCTGGACTGCCTAGTGCGGGGATTCTCAACCCTGCGCCCGAGGACCGATTTGTGTGTGATTGCAGTCAGATTTGAATGCGCTCGTGATCATACCTATTTGAGTGCGCTCATGGTGAATTGTGAATTGAAAAAATAGGTGGTGTTAGCTGTTCTGCCGATATTTTTTTGAATGCGCACTAGGGTACGTCAACGTTGGGAGCCCCGGCCCTGGTATAACGAAACGAATCGAATCGTGTATTTGTCGAAAGGGTTTTAAGGTGTAAAGGAACAAAATCATCTTATAATGATTGCTGAGAAGTCGAAACGAACTAAAGAAAAGAGAGACTAGTCCAAAAATCGAGAGACTGGTCCAAAAATCGAGAGACTGGTCCAAAAATCGAAAGACACGGGGTCGACAACCCCGTCTCGACGGGGCTACAAAATCGAACGAATAGAACGTGCCAAAAACGAAATTCGTAACCTACGCAGAAAACGAACCACAAAATACACGACGTCACGAAATTCCTGATACGAAGACACTTCGTACAAATCAAACTAAAACGTCCAAAAACCCAATGGCCAACGACCGTAGACACACGACAAACGGGGCGATCGTACAAGAGGGCGAAGCCCGCGGGGGGCCGCTCCCCACGGGGGCGGAGTCGCCGATGCCGAACGGCGGAAGGGGGGGGGTGAGGCAGAGCGGGGCGGGGTACCAAGGTATACTGGTATACTGGTCCGATCGGCGGCGGGCCGTATTCGTCGGGGTTCGCACCTGAAGGTTCCGTCCGGGTAATGTTGCGTTGCGGAAATGGCGACGGACGGTGCGGACGCGCGAAGCGTCTCGGGCGGGACGCGCGGCTGCGGATGCGGGCGGATGCGCGCCCGCCCGGCAAGATGGCGCCGCGCTCAGATCGATGGCTGACGTCACAAAGACGCCCCCGGCACGTGCGGTGTCGCCCGACGCACTGCACGGCACCGAAACCATAGACAACGGGGTGAGCGCTCGCTTTGCATTCGCTTTTTGCGCTGGACAATATTTCTTTTTGATGTTCGATTCTGTCGATAATCGATGCGAATGATCTAATGCGAATCGATTTGACTGGTTGACGATACTTTTTTCGTTGTCGTTTTCTGCAAATTAATTTTTAGCTCGATCGATTAATGATGTAAAAAGTAATAACAGGTTCTTCAAAATATTAGTAAGTAAATGACAATTTTAACGAACTACATGCGGTACCGATTAGTTTTGTTACTTTGAAATTATTTACTTTATTTTCAACAGTTAAATTTCTTAATCACAAATATTCACCAAATAAAAGATTATTCTTTAATTTATTATGATGATGATGATGATTACAATACATACTGCAAGAAAGCACCAATTTTCAATGGCATGTGACGGATAATCGATTTTCGTAGTTACGTATCATCGAATTATTCCATAGATGATTCGAATTTTTTAATTATATTTTCTTAAATATTAAAATATATTTTTAAATTATTAATGTACATTAATCCCCCCCTATAACGTCTGCGTCCGTCCCACCCCCCGATAATGTCATTTTTTTCAAATGCATTTAAATTCAAATTTTTATTTTTTTTTGAAATGGATTGGAAAAACCA